>JASEVX010000004.1:22888716-22928991 GCA_031761405.1 Serripes groenlandicus
AGGCATTTTTTGGGTATTTTTTTATTTTTTACCAAGGTTAATCACCTCGCCATAAAGTCTTTAAAAACGTTAAATCATTCTTCTTGGTAAACAATGGAAATTTAGGAGCCATTGCTCGTTCTGAGCAATGGCACCTAAATTTGAATTGTTTACAAAGCGGTCAAAATTGCCCCTAAACCAGGGTTGACGAAATAGGTTTTTAGTTACAACCCTTTCACGCCAAGCACTCGATTTCCATTGACTTGTTTGTTGTTGTTAAAGTTAAATTGTATAATTATTTTATTTTGAGACTTCATACTTTTCTAAATAAAACGGTTTTCCCTTTTCACGCAAATTTTATTGAAAAAGTATACTTTAGTATTATAGTTACAAAATGTCTACAGCCACTGACACTAGAACCACAAACTAAGATTGTTGTGTTGTTTTATATCATTGACACGAGAAAGAAACCAAGAAAAAAATATATTTTATAATTTTGAGTTTTCTCTCTTTTTGCTTTATTAAGATGTCGAATTCAGTAAACTACAATGTCTTAAAATAGATAATAGAGAGAAAACTGCAATATAAGATCGATTTTCTTTGATAATTTCATAGTTGAAATAATAGTTGAGCTGAATTTATAATGAAGTTGATACTGATAATACGGGGGGGGGGGGGGAGGGGCGATTTTGTTTCAGGCCGACTTGACCAGTAACCAGACGGACCAGGGTTCGATCTCCGGTCGGGTCTTACCAGGGGCGTTAAAACGGGTACTACTGACTTTCCTCTTTACCGCTCAGGGTTGCTGGATTATAACTGACTCATCGGTGTCGGGAAAACTGGAAATTTACAAACCCTTTCCCACATACAACAAATCTGCACCAGATGACTTTACAGGTATCTACTAAACAATATGGAAACTTTCTATAATATAGGCATAATTACTCAAAAAAGTTGAAAACCTTATGGCAAAAGGAGAAATTGCTGGTTTTGAGCAATTTCTCCTTTTGTTACATTTTTTTCAAAAGTCGTTTGCTGCAGATGCGTCCAAATGCGTCTACATGTGGGAAATTTACTAGGGAAGACTGTTAAAATAAGAAAGTGTTCCCTTTTGTCGTCGCTGCGGTTTCTTTCTAAACATAATAACAGGATCTGGCGGTTAAATCACTGTATTAATGTGACTGAACATTTTCTAACCAGGATATTACCACACACCGTTTCACACCAATGAATCCAATAACACCTAAAATGATTACAGCTTCTTCCCACACACAAAAGAAAACATTCCTTCATAGGGACGTACTTAGTCCTACGCGCATTCCGTCACTTTGCATATTTGCCAAATGTGATAACGGGCTAAACAGACAAATTGTATTTAGCAGCCTGTTAAATAGTACTCATGTTAGTAGATGGCTTTTGAAACCATTGTGGCAAAATCAGAAATTTCTCAAAATTAGTATAACCCTTTTATAACACAGGTAAATATTACTCACGTTAACGAACAAGAACTAATAACAACGTGAAAAAGACATCGTCTTATATATATAAAGTGGACTTGTATTATGCAGTCATCTAACTTCAGCAGTCCAATTTAACTTGCCCCTTGGTGGTTACCTAAGTTAACTCTTTCAACGCCGAATTGTTTAAAGTAGACTCTTCCATGTTCAAAATCGGACGTCTTTATTTTCCAATTAATAGGAGCTTTGGAATATTTTGATAACTAAAATCCAAACAGTGCTGATCTCAGGTGAGACAGCTCATCAACGACTGACTCACCTTAATCTGTATTATTTGCAAAAATCTAAATATTGACATTGGCTCTGAAAGAGTTAAGCAGCCAACCTGTATTATGCAACCGCTTGCAGTATAACGAGAAATATCAGTTTATTCTGCATTCGACTTGTATTAAACAGCCACCTGTATGCATCAGTCCAATTTTGACTTTCCCCTGGGTGGCTGCCGTAGACAAGTTTCACTGTTATTTCAAAACGACAGAAGATCGTTTTTCTATTGACTCTGTTTCCAAATGTAAGCCTTTCAAAGATAGTGTATCTTTTTACAGTCATGTTTTTACTCCAATCGCCCCTATCGCTGCATAGGTAGAATATTCGATAGCAATACCATCTGATAGAGCTATTCAAGAGCTTCAAAATGGTTTGCTACGTGATTGGCTTCCGACCACGGGTTTCCGAGCTAGAGCCGGAAGTCTGCAAAATATCCAACGGCGAAATCCCACGTCGCCTACTGGCTTGTTAAATTCCCTCTTGAAGTTTTAAAGTTATTCTACGCACAAGAAAACATAACAAAGGGCTATAACTCTGTAATTAGCTTTATTATAGTAATGGTTACTTCCTCTCATTGTGCTCTACCATTGTATGAAGTTTTATCAGATTCCTTCTCGTAGTTAGTAAGTTATTCTCCGGACAAAAAAAAGTAACAAAGGGCAATAGGTAAATAGAGTTATGGTTCCTTTACAATGCACTTCCTCTCAATGTGTTATAGGACAAAATATCGAGGTCTTGGCGTGAAACGGTTGTAACTAAAATTAGTATGTTGTTACCAAGGTTAATCACTTCGCCATAAAGTCTTATATAAGCGTTAAATCATTTGTCTTGGTAAACAATGGAAATTTAGGAGCCACTGCTCCTTCTGAGCAATGGCACCTAAATTTGCATTGTTTTACACAATGGTCAAAATGGCCCTTAAACTAGGGTTTTCAAAATAGGTTTCACACCAAGTCCTCGATATATGCACTTTCCGGATTTTTCTTTTTCATTAGAAAACAATATTGTCATAAATCACTTGTCAGTAACAACCCCTAAACAATATGAAGGATGACGATGTAAATTTTCATTTGAAACATTTAACCCTTTCCGACATACAGACGCTTTCCGACGCCTCTGTAGCATACCACCTTTAAAAATATTGTGACAAAGGGAGAAACTTCTCATAATGAGCAATTTCTTCTATTGTCACAGTGCTTTATTTCTATTCTATTCAAGCATTATACATTCAGTTACAGAGATTTTACATAAATAATATTCAATGTCGTCTGCTGCAGATTTGTTGTCAGTGAGGTTTTCGTTTGTTTCAATTACGAAACCAGGAATATGACAATGACTTTGTCAATGGAGAATTATATTCCATTTTTTAAAATTTAAGAGGATCACTTAATACCACCGGAGATTTCAACGAGGATGATTTGGAATTAGCCGTCGACTACATTAGAGTCCAAGACGAAATAGACGAAAGTATGAAAGCGATCCTCTTCGATGACCAAATGGATGAGATAGGCCTTGCGTGTGTAGAAGATTGGGAATGGGATCCTCCTACGTCTGTAATTCAGTCAGGTAGCGGTCAACCGGTCCATCACAGAAATTACGCTACACCATGAGACAAAAGTCAGAGCGTACACACGCGAAAAACGCTGCCGTGGACCGAACTTACCAGGTCAATGTCGACGAACAGTACCACGGCCAGCAGTTACGAGATATCAGAGAGGGACTCCATGACATGTTTCAAGAGGTCCTTAATGAGTCTCGGGGTGATTTAGCTGAAAACAATTTTGGCCGCGTCGTTATACACCACCAAGGAGTTCACGACCCGATCGTCGTTCCCCTCCGAGACTGAGACCAGCTAAACGCCGACGGGGTCATGGTGATGATCGAAAAAGTGCTCAACAGTAATAAAGATCTCTCAATTGACAAGAGTTTCTACATTACTGCTGGGACCGTTGATTTGCCAAAAGGAGCCGGTGGTCCAAGGCGACGTATAATGAAATTAAAAAGAAATAAAAATTCTTACAACAGAAAACGTCCATCGTTACAATTAAAAATGAAGACTCTCTCTGTATGGTCAGAGCAATCGGGGTCAGCTGGGCCAAATTGAACAGATGTTCCCCCAAAGAATGGAAAGAGGTGATCAAGACCAGAGAAAAGAAAATTAATCAAGAATTGGTCATGGAACAACATAAAGTACCGGAAAGTTTTTTCAAGAAACTTAGGGAAAAGGCATGGGCGAGCGGTGCTCCGGACTGGATTAAAAATAAAACAGATACTAACAATTACATTCAACATTATCTTGAGCAAGAGGGAGTTTCGTTGGATCAGGAAAACATTTCAAAGAACTCGGGTTTGAGAGCTTTGGCCAAATTATGCCTCAATAGTTTTGGTCAGAGACTTAATATGCATCAGACAGAGCTCTTTCACGAAAGTCAAGCCAACCAGTTCTTTCAATTGTTTTCTGATCCAATGAAACACCCCACCGATGTCCATATAATAATAATAATAATATGATACAAATATAGTGGACCTACAAAAAGGACTGCCAACCCGAAGATAATAAAACCAACATTTATTTGGCTACATTTACCACATATTGGGTGGGCTAGACTCAAACTGTACAGTGTCCTCGAACAAGTAGACAAACGGGTCCAGTACTATGATACACACAGTGTCATTTATGTGAGTAGACTCGGACAGTACGACCCACCATTGGTTGACTATCTGGGTGAACTCACAGATGAACTTGGAACGGGAGAACGGATCGTAGAGTATGAGTCTGGAGGCCCAAATAATTACGCGTAAAAGACCAATAAAAACACAGAAAAGTGTAAAGTGAGAGAGTTCACCCTCAATTGTACCAACAGTCAAATGATAAATGTTGACTCTGTAAATGCTATTGTGACTGATCCAAATGTTCAGTCAACCATAACCATAACAAATCCAAATAAAATATGTAGAGACAAGAGAAATAGAAAACTTTATAAAATAGAAGAAAAGAAAGAATATCAAATGGTTTACACAAAAAGAAGAAGAATTGAAAACTTTAATAATGAACCTTATGGTTACTGAAAGAAATAATATGTAAATAAAATGTTTTGAACTTATTTTATGCCGAATAACCATTGTATTACCTTTTGTTATATCATGTTTGTAAATATCATTTTTGTGGCGATTGGTTTGACAATCGCCACAATGCTAACAAAAACAACAACAACGAAAAATATTTACATAGGCGGTTTTGAACAATCGGTTGATATTTTCTTTCCTTACTGCAAACTAATTTACTCACATCCGTTGTAGTTCCATCATTGATGCAGAGACGTGATTAATAATAATTATGTCAGTGCTACTTTGGTACCGGATTGTTACTAATATTTGAGTTTTATCGAGACATTATCTACATCGAGTTAAAATATGTAAATATTATCTTCGTCATGATTAGGCAGATAATACATATCATTGCGCGTTCTGCCTCGCAAATAACGGGAAATAACTCTGATGATACTCTAATCTGGAAATTCCAAAGGTTCTATAAATAGCTCGCGATACTGGTGTTTTTAAATCTCAATATTATAAACGCTTTATTTTGTAGTTGTTTAAATATATGAAAGCGTCTATATGATAAGACTGGTTTACAAAGGTTTAAAGGACACACGATGTCAGTGTGTACACACGTTATGTATACACGTCTGCACGTTCTAGAGTCAATTAGCAATCAATGCTGAAAGTGTGGCCTAATTTAGTTTGGAGATCGAGCATTATAATATATGCCTATATTTTTATAAATTGAACAGTTTGGCAAATAGCGAAATTGTGCTTTTTGAGCATGTTTTGTGCTTGTTTTTGCATTCACATTATTCGAAGCAGTTTAACAACTTCAGAGACATATAAATACACTGTGTATATATATTTCTCTGACAACCCTCAATCATGCAATGTGAAGGGACTAAATTGAACAGACCTGTTTAATATCGGACATCATTGAAACAAACACCAAACTAATGTATACTGTTTTCTCTCCTTTCTTGATAATTTAGTCATTTCTAAAGTGTAAAAAATATCTTATCTTAATATGGCCTAGCGACCTGGTGATAAACATGTAATTTACCCGAACAATTTAGATTACAAATAGCCATTCTAATGAGCTAAAACGGTAGTCTATCGAATACCAACTAGACTTTTCATAACTTTGGAATGGCCTAATTTTGAACACATCATGACCAATTTCAGAACGTAACTAAAAAATCACCAAGACAACATTCTGGCAAACTAACATTATTCTACTGTCAAAAGATGCAGGGTTGATACATTCTCCAATATACCCGCACCAGAGTCATCGCAAGCCCTACACCGATATACTGCTTGTTACTTTGCAGGATTTTCCATACGATCGCCACTACAGTGCCATTGGCGCTTTGATTGACATTGTTGTAAATAAACTATACACATACATAATTGTTTTCTCGTTTATCATCCATAAGATATTATAAGGGTCAATTACTGCGTGCACTAACTCCAATTCACCATGGAACTGTCTCGAGTTTATGTAAACCTAAACGTTTTAATGTCCTTGAGTGATACGAGAGGACGACGACAGCTGTAACGCACTATCACATCAGCTCAAACCAAAGCCATACGCGAAGTATAAAAATCTATGTTGAATGGAACGATCAATCCTTTGAGACATGATGTTCGTATCTTTAACAGCTAGAAAGCGTCTGGTTCTAAGGATGTTAGCTTCAGAGCGTATCAGTGTAACTAGAAAAAATAAATCCCTACAAAGAAATTATACACTTTTACCGGCACTACTACGATCAGCGTATTTATTACCGACCATTATGGATGACAAAAGACGAATTCAACTAAATCCGGAATCGTGAAAAAAGTTTATAAAAGAGTACATAAAGACTTATAAATAATCATGAATCAATGTCCCGAGTGTCAACGTCATTTCTCTCGGAGAGACACAGTGTTGCGTCATAGAAGAAATATACATGAACAAATTAACAACAAAAACACATACACACCACCACCAGAAAATATACCAGTTTAAAATTGGCCAGACCGTGCGTATATCACACATCAGAAGCTTGTTTGATCGCGAATATTCCAAAAAATAGACGGGTGAACTCTTCAAAGTCAAGTTTCGCTACAGAAGAGAAGATGTAAACGTGTTTACTCTGAAAGGCTGGGATTGTGAGATCATAGAGTGGACGTTTTATGAACCCGAGTTACAAGCCGTAAATGTAGATGAAACAACCGAGTATCACATTGAAAAGGTACTTAGGAAAAGAACACGTCAAAGACAAAAGGACGTGCTTGTCCGACGGCTACATTGGCCTGAGAAATACGATACTTGGATCCCAGAAAAAGACGTCTCACGTTATATTTTATAAGGGGGAGATGTTCTTCACCGTGAACAACTAACTATGACGAGTCACGCTCTCATTCAGGAATGTTTGGAAGGGGGAAGATCAGTTGCAGGGTCATTTCAGGGTCGTAAAGTGAATAGGCGTTGTACTCATTGACTTGTTATGTGCCTTACCAGGTATTGTCCATGATCACCGTGCTCGTCACACATCGTCCGGTAGACTACGAAATCAAACCCATCGATCTTAATCATACGGCGTGCCTATACGTTAAACAATTCCATCTTCAGAGGAATGTATACGGGACGCTGTAACCAAAATGGCCTGATATTTCTGGATATTCGACGTTTTCTCAACAGGACGGCGACCCGTATAGGAATCAATTGGAACTTCATCAATGGATCACTTTGAAACAGTTAACGCCACTCATAGACGAGGCCATTTCGGAAGCTCAAACCTACTGGAGAACTCTCAAAACTTATAAGAGACATCCATCAACAAGATGGACAACCACTATCTGTTCCTGTCCAGTAACGACACTTAAGATGAATACCCTGATATTATATCTACATATTTTACGATAGAATTACCTTGAGTGTAAACGTTAGAAGGTCAATGGGAATGCGCCTTGGCCGAAATCGAACCTTTTAAAAATACGGACACTATGTATGTGTGCGCTGACCTATGTCAAGAGTCTTACGTTGAAAACACGATGACCCCCGTATTACGACGATTACGTAATATTAGGAAATGGAAAGAAACCATTTGAATTTCCTGTTCTCTATTATGTTCCGGTAAAGAAGACTCATATCGATCGAATCCGAATCTTTATAAGGGGAGGAAAGGTACAGATAATAGCCGAGGATAATTCTATCACTCGCTGTATACTTCACTTACGTCAACGATGGACAAAGTAGAAATATGGACACGACATTTTCAGCAGATGGTCGACGGGTAGTTGAAACCTAATCATAAGTTGTGACACCCATGGCTCAAGCTGTTGAACTAGCCAAATCAGAGTTGAAGGAAGTTTATAAGGGTAATGACGTAACAAGAAACGTCTACAGTCAAAAGAAAAACCAACCAATCAAAAAAGGATACCGAGAGAAAAAAGCCTTCTAACATAGAACAACTGTCGTAATAGAAAGCATACACGGTGACAATTTGTCCTTATTTCAAGCTCCAAAAGTTCACACCGGATCACAGAAAACGGAATGGCTTACATTTCGTCCAATCAATCAACTGACTGAAGGCGCCGCCATAAAGTTTAACATACCAGGGACATCCAGCGCTTATATCAATTTTAACCAACACGTTACTTCACGTTAATTTCATCATTGTTAAAGCGGATTGGACCTGTTTGGAAAAGATAGACCACGTGGGCGTGACAAACAACGTCCTACACTCGATGTTTTCACAGATTGATCTTGATATCCAACAACACCCGACTAGCTAAGTGGCAAATAAATATGCCTATAAGGCTTACTTGGATTTGCTGATGGGTAATCCAACCCAACACGACCTAAACTGTATAGGGTTTTATAAAGACGATAATGATCACCCGGACGACACGGACCCTGCGGGAAGAAACAATGGGCTTTACATAAGAGCTACATGGACCTCTGAAAGTAAAACGTACGATGTCATAGGACGTCTTCAAGTCAACCTGTGCCAACAAGACAGATTACTACTGAATGGAGAACCTGTCAACATCAAATTGTAGCAGAGTAAAGATCCGTTCCGTTTAGACACTGCTACAGACGTTAATGCCAAATTAGTTATTAATGAAGCTATCTTAAAAGTGGCTATGGTTAAAGTTGACCCTGAACTTATTATCGGACAGTCCAAAACACTTAAAAGTTCAGAGGCTCTCTATTCCTGTACAAGATATGTCGTTAAGTCTTACGCCGTGCCTAGTGGACAATACTCGTTCATCACTGATGACCTATTTCAAGGCAATGTTCCGATGTTTCAACTGTAATTACGCCGGATTGTTCGTGGATAGTCAGTCTACACCATCGTCACCTTTACAACCAAACTATAAGAGTGACAACTACGTAGATGCCTACCAGAGACTGTATACGTCTTGAGTTGAAAGCGCTATTCAATTGTCAAGACACGATTTTAAAAGCGGATGCTGCTTGTACGTGTTCAATCCGGAAGGGGACTTTAATGATCTATTTGCTCAGAGAGCTCATACCCGTTTGGAACCCAAATTCTCAGAAGCTTTAACAAACGTGTACAGTCAGTGTGTTTGCCAAGTTTCCATCGTTTATGAAAATTGACACGAATATTCATCCTTGATACCGTCATGAGTGAAATATACTACTTAATTTGAATGCGCACTAAATGACCTTAGCTGTCGATGCGCCATAAAACACTATACATTAATTCATTCATGACTGAAATGGATACAGTCTTTGTTAAATATGGCGGCTGGAAATCGCTCTGGTTCATAATTTCCTCGATAGTATCTGACGATGTGTGGCAAGTCTACAGGTCCTTCCACTTTGTAAGAGGCGGATATCGTCTTGACGTTGATACGTCTTAACTGAACATTTCATCCTAATGTTTGTAATAGTCGCGCGTAGTGTCTCAGGCGCCGATTAGCTTCCTTGACAGACTTGACCTTTCCGTTGACAATTATTTTCCCATTACGAAATACCATACAATGTCCACACAGTTTTGGGTGTTTCCATTGAACACTTGGAAATGTTTTAGGGTTATAAATTATACTGGAGCATTGTATTGTTAGTTGTCTTAAGTTTATATCACACTGTATATCCGTACACACGACGATATTATTAATCAGTATCCACCTCGGAGTAGTCCCAAATGTAGATCCAATATCCGCGATAATTGATATGTCGCTTCCCTGGCTTCTCTTCTTAGTTTTCGTATCAACAGCAACCAGCCAAACTCATCTGTTAACCAACTTACCGTGATCACGACTCCTATCATAATTATTGTATGCACGTTTCGATCAGTCTTTATATATATCTTCTGATGGGTCATATTCAACTTTTAACCAATCACATCTATACCACTATTTGAAAAGATACCTCCTACCATCTTTACATACTCGCAATTAGATGACCATTTTTGATGTTCGTCCATGTCATTTTCGCCCCTTTTTCAGTCTTTCAAGTTAACGCCGCATCGGAAACAAATCGCTCTATCTGATTGTCCAGTATAATACAAACCGGCTTGGGCCAATTCGTATTTTGACGGAATCAACTGTTTTGGATAGGTGTTAAAGGTTTCGAGTCCTGTATCATAATATTCCATTCCTCTGTCACCCCCGGAGTCCGTACGGTACATGTTTTCGATGGTTAATACCTATATATTTCTTATATACAGAGTTTTAAGTCACGTGAAGTTACGTGAATTCTATTTATAAAATGACGGGTTCCTACATGTCCTTTTATCAGTAACCCATGGTTACCAGTTGTGAAAATCATTTGGATTACATTCGGAACAGCTTAACATCCCAAGCTGGTTCATATGATTACCTTGTAGGTTATAAGGTACCACCATGTCCAATTCAGGTAATGTCTGTCCCATTTCCGTTATCAGTTCCTTTAGCGTTGGTACTAGAGTGGTCGTAAACAAAGCCCTTTCTTGGTAGGCACAACTTCCTCTTAAGGTTTCCAATGTTTTCTAATGTCGACGCATGACCTGTTGACGGTAGAGTATATGTTTCCACCAAGATGTCTTTGGTAGGACTCTTTGTCTTGGAGAGCTTTGTCGAAGTTCTCTGTCTCATCTGCAAAGATCTTGTATCGCATCAATGTCAGGCTAATTCCTTTTCTCGTAGGTACATTACCGTACCATTCTCTTAAGTCCACCCGTAACTCTTCTTTCCATTCGCTCACTATTTCCCAAATCCAGTTTACATCCGAACGTTAGTCATGTTGTCAGGTTTAGTTCAAAGGCTCTTGTGACTGTAGATGTTTCACAGTCTTTTTATACCTTAAGTAGTTCTCTCTTTAACTTCTGATTGGTTGGTTATTTTTAGAAATGTCTATTTATAGTTAATGACACATAATCTATATATAGATATGCAAGTTCGGTCCTATATCAAAAGACGCGGACGGTAAGACGCCTTCAATGAGTTATTGTTCGCACACCTGGTGTGTTGCTGATGAAATATCCGATGGTGATTGTTAAATAACGAGACTAAACATAGATCAGGTATCGGGACAAGTGCATCTGTTATTTGAGCGCTGGACGTTATAGAGGTAAGACGTTAACATTATTGCTTTACCATACATGTTTGACTGTGTGCTTCGGCTCGACTATACGACATAAAAAAGGGATATATCGTGTTGTATGGATGTCTCATATAAGGTTTATCGAAACAATGTAGCAAAGGTTCGGTTATATTCGAGGGTTCAAACAACATACCCGCTAGAATCTATTGGTAGAAGGCTGCAAACAAATCGCTGGTGGTCTCGCCTGAAGGTAGCTGCTGAACACTTGCTCCATTGTTAACTTTTTCTAAAAATAGACTCGTTGTTCTAAATATAGACCGATGATGTTATTCAAAAGAAGGTCCACACGCATGCATAGTCGTTATATGTAAATAACAAAGTCAACACAATGAAGCCCTCTCTTGTGTAAATCCTTATATGCAAATGAGATACTATTAACTGTAACTAGGTCAACAAAATGGCGCCCATTTGTTTAGGGCCCAACCGCCCAATATACTACTGCTGTGCTATTCAAATACACTTGTAACTGGCCTGGTAAATGAGTGTGGCCAAGTGTATTTCTTCTGCACTCATCATATAAATGTGCTTGATTTTAGTTATTAAATTGACTGGATCTTAATGGTTAATATGTTTCTATTTTTCCGTTTTATTATTTAAATGGATCGTATATCATGCGTGATACTGCTGTAGAATGTGATGTGACACCGTGTCAATTTAATTATGATGTGAATATGTTTCTCTATCTTTTCTATTGATATGCAAACAGGCAAGTTAACCGCGACGAAGACCCGTAAACATATATATATATATAAAGAAATACTTCTTAACATCTGAAAGCATCGGGGGTGAAATTAAATAGTTATTTTATTATATATCAAAGTTATCGAATAGTCGTCTGCTGCAAACGTGTCAAATATCGTCTTCGTTCTGATACTTAGATCAATAGATGTCGCCTGAGATGAGTCTTTACTCCAATTTGAAAGACAATGTATTTGAGTCATTACATGGGAGAAGGTTCGAGCTTGCTTTCTGATTAATGTAGGGTTGGATAATCCTGCACATCCGCTCCGACTTTTTAGAAGGAACATTCCTGTAAAATATTTTGAATTTGGTTAATTGGTTTAGAAGAAGAAGTCGTTTGTAGGAAAATGTGACCAGACGGATGACGACGACGACGGACGACGGACGGTAAGCGATCACAAAGCTGACCTTGCACTTTGTGCATAGGTGAGCTAAAAAGCTAGTTTAACCCCTTATTTTGAGTATCGAATGAAGTTAAAACCTTTCCCACATACAGACGTTTTATGTCGCCTCTACTGCATACGACTATTGCAGACATCATGACAAAAGGATAAATTGCTCATATGATATATGAGCAATTTATTCTTTAGCAAGAATATTCAAAATTTATTCAATAATAATAGTTTCATTTTAAGATGTATCCCATATTTTTGCCTAGATGTTTCAGATTCATCTTCTGCAGATTTTTTGTATGTGGGAAAGGGTTAAAGTCATGATAGGTAAATGTCGCTTATAGCAGAATGGGGTCTTAAAAAAACGCCTAATTAGGAACATATTATATCTGTAAAAAGATCTTGAACTTTTTAATAAGTATTGTTTTCATAACGAATACATGTTATGTTGACATACTGTGGTTTGTTACATGCTCAATCAAAATTAACGGGATTTGTTTATCACGTATTACTGTTTATAAAAAAGTACAATGCATATCAAGATGAGGTTATACGTGTTACCAGGCTAATCTTGCTCTTCATCGCTCTTTTAGAGTACAGCAAGACAAGTGTTATTATGAACATGTGTTTATTGAGATGCAGAAATCTGCACTAAATGCTCTTCAAAACTATCAAGCAGACGAAATGAAATTCGATAAGAGCTTGGCGATTTGGAGTCTAAAACTATCTATATAGATTTATTTTTTAAAGGTTGCAATGGTGAAAAGGTAGAAGAGTTACACATGTAGTTTTTATGTTGGTTTATGTATTTCGGTTTGTTATAACAGACAGTTGGAGCGTGACGAGTTTGGTGAGAATGTTCGTGCACGCAAGAGTCTTCACTGTCGGCTATGCATGTGGAATGATACACCTTTTCGCAAGAAACGGCATAAACGAGCACATACATGGGAATGTGTATAAGTTGGATTTTGACAATAGTGAAGATCCAGATCAGCATGTGCATCTTCACAGTCTGATTAACATCTTCATTTAAACATTATGCTTATATGAGCTTGTTATAAGCTTCTACCAACTGGTGTGTATTTTAACACGACGTAACAGATGTGCAAGCTGATTTAAACCTACACTGTACAGAAATGCCAATGTGTACCTTTTCCAACGAACGGGATCATAATTATCTTTTATATCTGACAGGTATCCAAGAAATCCCTCTGTGTTTGAACCAGACTATCCATTTCAAAGAAAAGCATGGTATTAGAATTTGAATTAAAAAACGTGTTATTGGCGCTGTTTGTGCGGGCACTTTTGATTCTTCATAACGTTCTAGCGGTCTGGAGGGTCGTTGTCACACGGAATGACGAGGCGCTGTGGGGTCTGGCTGCACTCAATATTTTCCTGGTTGTGGAAACGGTGGTGATCATACGATATAACGGAGGGACCGAGTGGAAATGGTGAGTTAACTCCTTACCCCTTTCTCACATACAACACATCTACAGCAGACGACTTTGAACACATTCAGACAAATATATGGAATCTCTTCATAATTGAAAAATATATTATTGAATAATGTTATGAGTAATTTCTCCTTTTGCCAGAATGTTTTTAAATGTCGTCTGCAGCAGGGGCGTCAGAAAGCGTCTGTATGTTGGAAAGGGTATACATTAAATGCCTATTTAAATTGTCTAACCAACCCGACCTGTTTGTTTAACAATTCGTGTTCGTTAGACATGTTTTTATGTTTGTCTCCTGCTTTTTAACATATCAATGATTCATCATGTTCTTACACTAGTAATCAATCTAAGTGGCCTCCATGACCGCCGGAAACATAGATTGTACCCGAGACGCCTGCGAGTATGTGAAAACAACTTTAACTTCTGAAATATATTGTAAATGCTGATCCTGACCGTGATGCACGGTATAAATGTGTTCGAGTTGTCGATTTCCCCTCAAAGTTTTCAACCCCATATCAAAAATTTGCTTTCATGATTCTAAGAGCTACATCATTTGTTATATTTGGATGTTTTCAACGCAGAAGATTATAAAAATACCATAACAGGAAAACGCTTAAAATGTACATGAGGTTTTCTGTCCATAAAGGCTTTATTGTTATTGACTACAGTCAAACTTATCTAAGGCAGCCACCTAGGGGAGGGTCAGAGACACTAAGAAATGAAACATGCACATACTATTTGACTTGAATATCAGAAAGGTTTTGTTAATAATCAAACAATCATATATTTTTCATGAATTATAAAATGTGCGCAATAATGTTGTGTATCTAAGAATTCAAGATCTCCTTGAATTGGTAATGCATTGTAATCGTGAACCAGTTGTAACATTGTTCGATTAGAAAATTGTTCTTTAAAATCGATAATCGAGTGTAGCTTGGGCGTTTTTTGTTTATCTCTTTCTTTTTAGAACCACGTGTCAGCCAAAAATATGTAAACGATAAGAAATTATTCAATACTAAACGGAAAGGATGGAATCAACTTGTTTATATCTTTATCCCAGTATCAACTACTAAATCATAATAATAATCTATGTGTTTACCAAAGGCTAATCGGCAATCTCCATTCAGCTTCAGTTTCTATAAATAGATTATCAAGGCCGAGAATACCCCGTCACATGACTGGAGATTACGCGAGACTCCCAAGAGGTGTTTAAATTTTAATTGACGATAAATAACTGAAAACTTTTGCTTGCTTTTAAATATCATATTTCATACGTTTTCAATGATTTTGTTCACTGAAATATATTTTTCAAGGAAAACAATTAAAGGTTAGTATGCAAAACATTTCATGTTAATACTTCATCTTATTAGTGCCTCTCGTAGGATCGCTAGCTTAACTATGAACCAATCAAAACGTTTCATTTTCTTTATTTCTTCGACTTTATTCATTAAATACAACATTTGATTGGTCTACAATCTAGAACATCTAGGTCAAAACCCAGGTTAATCAGCTATCGCCAAAAAAAGGAGAAATTACTCATTTTGAGCAATTTCTACTATTTTCACAATGTGTTTAAAAGTCGTCTGTTTTAAATAGTTTTTCCCAATAAATTCAGCTAATCAGACAAGGGTGTCCAAAAATAATTCACCCAGGGTTTTGTTTGCATCGTATGAATAAGCGTATGAATTTGGTGGCTAAACTCACTTGAGAGTGTTTAATATAGGCGTCCCTGTTTAATTAACTTTATCTAATGTAACCTCGTGCAAATATGGATCATCTTGCAACAATTCAATGTTGATCATTTAATATAAAGAATATGGGTTAATAGAAAAACGCAGGTCATTCATGAATAATAAAACCCTTTCCTATATACGATAAATCTGCTGTAGCAAACATATTGGCAATACTATGGACACTCTCTACAAATGAAAGTGTATTTAATGAATACAATATGTAGCAGTAGGACGGATAGGCTTCTTCTTCTTCTTCTTCTTCTTCTTCTCCTTTTTATTCTTCTTCCTCTCCTCCTTCCTCTCCTCCTTCTTCATCGTCTTTTCTTCTTCTTCCTTTTCTTATACTTCTCCTCCATTCGTCTTTTCTTCTTCTTCTTTGTTTTCGTATTCTTCTTCTTCTCCTCCATTTCATTCCTCGTTCTGCCTTCTTCTTCTTCTTCTTCTTCTACTTCTTCTTCTTCTTTTTCTTCTTCTTCTTCCCTTTCTTCTTCGTCTTTTGTTCTTCTTCTGTTTCTTCTTATTCTTTTTCTTCTCCTCAATTTCTTCTTCCCCTTTTCTGCCTTCTGCTTCTTTTTCTTCTCCCCCTATTTTTTTACATCTTCTTCTTCTTCTTCTTCTTTTACTTCTTCCTCTTCTCCTTCTTATCCTTTATGCGCATTTACTATAATCATCATCATCATCAATATCATCATCAATATCATCTTACATCATCTTCATAGGCATTGTCATCGTTATCAGTATAATCAGCTTGGCTTTCGGTAGCATTACTTTTAAATGATTACCATAATCTTTTCATCAATTTTGTAACTAGACAGCATAATTATTATCGTTATCTTCAAATCTCTTGGTCGGGGTCAAATAGGCTAGTAGTCTATGTGGGAAGGTAGCAAGTTTGCCGAGAAAAAAGTTGTTACACGTCAAATTCATATCAATTAATCAATCAATTGATCGCGGAAAACATTACATTTAAACAATAATATTGAGATATACATCTTGTTATTCAAACACGTATAACCATGTTCCTTTAACGTGTTTCCAGTAATCGGATTTGGAAAACAATATGGGGAAATGAAACTTTGCACAAAATGAGCCATTTCTTCATTTACCACAATGACCTCAACTTAAAACTGTTGAGTTTGGTAGCACACAGTTTAGAGCCTGGTCAGACGGGGCAGATACGCCGGCTAGCCTTGCTCTATACTGGTAGTACATGCTTCATAAAATCGGCTCCAGCAGCCAAAGCGGCAAAAGCATGGATTTTCTCATAGAAGCAAAATGTATTCATCACGACGTAAAATGATGTGTTATGAACGTGAAAAGGTTTACATATTAAAGATATTTATCTTGTCTATTAAATAGGGGGAACACGAGAAAGATGAATTTTAATGTAACCCGGAATAGCGAACTGACTTACCAGACTGAGTCAAATATGTAAAGCACAATTAATTCATTGGTCAAAAGTTTGATACCTTGTTCGAGCTAGGCTTAATTCTTTCAATTTTTTTTTTTTTTCAAAATATTTCTTTGTACCGTCAAAGAAAGTAGATTTTATCAGCAAAAAGCCATAAATCCCAACCTGATGTGTAATTTTTAAAATTGTCAAATTATAAGATCTCCATATCTTATTAGAAGTCTGAAAATATGAAAAACTTATTTCAACTTTATCTTAAGTATAAACATTGTTGCAAAAGAGCGTATCTTTTTTCAGATTTAATTTTTTTTTTCACAATACTGTTTTCGAAATGTTCTACCAATATGAATGCCAAAATATGACAAACGTTGTCAACCGTTCTAAATTTTTATTATACGAGTATATAATTTATAGATAACCTGCTGTACTTTTTACAGTTGACAGACACCGTGAATAATACAATTTCATATATACTATACAAATATGTTATAGAAATAAGATTCAAATATCAGATAAATGAATCATTTTATAATAGATCCGGTTTAGTGATGACAATTCATAACTTTAAATACACGTTTTTATCATCACCTTGGAAGCCAAAACTTAGATGAAATGATAAATTGCCTTTAAAAAGTATTTAGGAATAATGTTTTAATGAAAGATATCATATTATATAGTAGCGATATTGAAAGAGTAAGCGCAACAAATAACTCTTGTTTTGCCTGGTCAAGGGAAGACGAGTAAATACGTGTAGAATTTCAAGAAACGTACCAATAAGCATCCAGACCAAGGACATAAGATTAGATTGAATGAAAGTGAGCATTATTAATGCCATATGAAAAGTATTAAATATGGTTACATAAAATTATATATAACCCTTTTAATAGTTGCCCTTACAAGCTACATCTGTTTGCTTTCAAACTGGTAAATTAGAATGCTATAATGTTATTTTGAAACACAATTGAAAACAAATGGCAATCAAACTTTGCTTTGTGTGTATGGTGTTTTGCACCTCTTTCAACAATGTTCAGTTATTTCAGGGCGTTACCAGAACTATTGGTCCAGCTATCCTATCACCAGAGAGTCAGTCATAATGCTAACTATAAAGTCCTAAGCACCAAGGAGGGAAAGTCATAAACAGAACTACCATTTTTAAATGTATTTGGCTTGACCCGGCCGGGAATCGAACACTATAAAACATATTTTTAGAAAAGGGTTATTGTTATCAGAAATACGTACCATGCCATGAAAAGGGGATTTAAAGAAAAATAAAGAAATTGACGTTTTACAAGAGGGCGGGATGTCATATAATGACCGTTACTCCATTTAGATTCGTGTGTATAAAGCATTTCCCACATACAATAAAATTGACCCAGACGACATTAAACATATCAAGCCAGAAATATAGAAACTCTATAAAAGAAAGTATTGCCATTGATGACAGATGAAGACACTGTGGCAAAAGAAGAATTGCTAATTATGAGCAGTTTCTACTTTTGCCACAATGTGTTTCTATGTCGTCTGCTGCAGATGCGTCAAAATGCGTCACCAAGTGGGATCTGTTTAAAGGAGAACTTGATCATATTAGTAATACCAAATGTATCGATTTGTTATTAAAAAAATAAATAGATCTTTGTATCTGTCCTATTTACAAACGTAAACAAAGCAGGCGTCTGTAAAAAGTTCACATCGTCACATTCAAAAACTTTCAAAACCTGCTCTATGCTCAGAAGAATCCGATTGTTCAGGAGCAAAATCTTTATCGAAAACTACTAATCAGAAATCTAAACATGAGCAAACAGTTCACTTCTGAGCAAAGAGAATGTTTCAGGCGTTTTATCGTTTCGGACCCTGGTGTCTTTGCTAGTTTATTATTTTGAATAAATGTTAGATTATAAATTTTAGATGAAATGAGAGCATGTTGGTATCATTAATATACAAAGGGGATGCTACAGGATAGCCCAGACCGTGTGAAAAATGGCATGCCATTTATTTTGTTATCAATGTGAGAGAATGTTCTCCATTTTTCATCATCATCTTTCAACGTTTCATTATCACAAAGCTTTCAATTTACGTCAATTTCATTGTTGTAGTTTTCTAAATAGAAATGTTTATAAAAACTAGCTAATTGCTTAAAAATATAGTAACAAATATGCAAAATATCTATACATGTTTTAAACCAATAGGAAATGGGCATTACTAAAACAGTTATACTTTGGGGGAAAATTCACCAAAGCATTACCGGTCACGCGACAGAGAAGTTAGAAATAATGTGACGTAGAAAATGCCATGATTCTTGTAGCCTAAACTTGAATAGTATTATGACAATACAACATATTTACATCCATGTCAGCCATTTTGATACATGTAGGCAATATTCTTAAATGTTGAAAAGAGAAATATCAAATATCATTAAATATCAAAGTGTATAAAATGGATTAAACCAAGAAGCTGATACAATCAGAGAAAACGAAATCTTCAACGAAAATTATTGGCGAACTCAAATTTCTTTGTGTTTTATAATTGTCACGTGATTTAATATACTCTACTAATGATTATCGATGTTCCCTATCATAATGGCCGACAAGGTAGTTAATTATTGTAAATTTGGGAACTATTTTTTCAAATATTCGTGCCTTCTGTTTCAGGTGGTGTCCATGTTTTCTGGCCTATTTACTGTCCACTTTACCCTCATTATGGCTCCTGCAGCTAAGTCAATACTCAAAGACGGTTCAGTCCAGTGTAGGGGTGTTAATACAAGCCAGTATAGTTACCGTTACACAGTTACCGTTAGACTCAGTCAACAATACAACAGATACGATCAACCTTACCACGACATTGGCAACCATTACAAATGTTACCACAGATTCTAGCGGAATAGCGGTAGGCGTCATTTATTTTATGCATATAAGCTGACTTGTCTTTTCATAACAAACATTTAAGATTAAATCAATAACGAAGCTAAAAACCTATAAATATATGTATCGTTTAGCTCGAACCATTTCCTGGAACGGATTTATTTTTTGAAAACCGCGTAGAAGCAATTCTGATTGCTCTGCAGAACTGCCGCTGTGCTGTTTTCTTGATGCGATTTTATCACTGGCTGAATTTATACAACACACATATAATAATAAATGAATTACGAACATATTAAGCATAAATTGAGGGATCACTCGAAGACGTCGATAACTCGAAGTAATTTATGGGTTCCTTTTAACTTCGAGTTATCGGACTTCTACTGTTAATTCTTATTTTCTATATTCTCTTCACAGTTAACATTGGACAGTCTTCTAGACGTACAAGAATCTACGTGGATTGTTTTCATACAAGAGTCGCTTGTCTACCTCCTGGTATTTGGTCGCTGGTGGTTACCGCGTGGTGAAGTCTCGCGAGAAGCACTCTCTGACCTTCTTTTGGAGTACCTTGCCATCGCTTCTGATATCATGGAACTGTACGCCATATTCGATGAGGATGTTGTTCAAAGAAATCTTGGTTTGAATTACATAATTTTAGCCATTTGGTCAATCAGTTTCCTCCAGTTTGTACCCGTTCTGGTACATCAAAAGAGGTACCAGCGTCTAGAAAGTCCAAAGATGAAGAAAATCACACGCGCGTGTGGTGAATTTTTCGCTCAGGTGGTTGTTACGTGTTTAAGCGTGTTCCTTCAAGACGGACCATTCTTGTGTCTAAGATTGTATATTATCATACAGCTCAACCTCATTACATACAGTTTGGTATTTTTCGTTCTTAAAAACATCGTTACACTGATGTTACTTTCTTATCGTCTGACAATGTTGTGTATTCGTCTGCCATGTTGCTACTATGACGACCTTGAGATTGTTGCCGTACAAGACGT
Source organism: Serripes groenlandicus (assembly GCA_031761405.1). Taxonomy (NCBI): domain Eukaryota; kingdom Metazoa; phylum Mollusca; class Bivalvia; order Cardiida; family Cardiidae; genus Serripes; species Serripes groenlandicus. Next base: position 22,909,707 of record JASEVX010000004.1, read on the forward strand.
TGACTTTTCGGCGCCGATAGTTGTGGAGAAAAAACGCTTTCCTCTTAGTTCGACTCTCTCGACACAGTCCAATCAATCCATGTCTGTTTTATACGAACGAGACAAACAGACACTTTTTTAAAAGACATTCAATTCAATTTCAAAATCGCATATGAGTCCTTGGGTTTATTCAGATTAACCTAATAGTGTTACCGTATGAGTCTTTTAGTGGAAACATGAAACTGACCTGGTTATTTGGGTAGTAATAACGAATCCAACTATCATCTTACAGCTGTCATTTAACCCTTTCGCTTCCAAAAGCAGTAACGACTTATAATGCAACAGTCGGGATAGACAGCCCGTAACGAGCTGTCTCTCCTGCAATATTCATTGTTTGCCACTTATACATTACATTTAACCAAATTTCCTGTTGGATGAAAACTGGTATGGTCCAATTTTCAACATGGAAACGTCGACTTTGTGCAATTCGGCGGTGAAAAAGTTATTACGCGAAAGATGTCCTCCATTCTATAGGTGATGATTAGCATAAATGTTACAATAGCACATAGACTAACATATCACTAACACTCGCCTCAGTGATTTACTGATATGTTAGGTAAATCTGCATACAAACATGTTTTGCAAAGGCCAATTGAAACCCCTGATCGTTGTCTTTACTGTGTAATGTGTCAAATGGTTGATATAGGCAGGTGCATTATATTACTATTTTTAATCAAATTTACATCGTATTTGGTCATTATTAGTATTGCGGCAATACTGATAAAGTGAGAAATAAATGATTGAAATGAGAGGGAAAACTTATTTCGTCCAGTCATGGAAAGTCACAAATACAATTGGATTGTCGTTCTTTATACATTATTGCATATTTTGTAAACGGACGCATATAGTTCAGATTCATTAATTCGTTTATTTAGTCAATCAATCAATCAATCCGCTATAATAATGACACTGATCACATGTATCTACATGTACAATGTACATAATGGCAAGACAAGTCCTCATCAGCAATAATGGGCTTTAAGAGCCTTGCTAGAAATTGCTTTTAACATGATAAAACAAGTATTTTAATCCATTTAAGACTTTCACTATGAAACTTGTGGATTAAATCTACTGGATTTATATTGGATTTAATAGCAAATTTTATGTAACACAAGTTGTGTTTGAACAGCACCCTTTTCAAAATTGTCATGTACCTGGTGGCATTAAATAGGGATTTGAAAAGTTTCAATCAGTTGTCCATAAGATTGATAACTACAATTTGTGCAACCGAAATTTTCATTTGACTCCAAACTATTGAGATGTTGACAAGTTTATAGGTACAAGTAACAGTAATTATGTACTAAACACATTGTTGTCAATTTTTTAAGATATGTAACCAATCGCTAAATATTGATTCTGCCGGTTGTAAGCAGATTGATTTATCGATTGGGGTTTAACGCCGTTTTCAACAATTTTTCAGTCATATCACGGCGGCCAGTTCACCTACTCATACGTTTCCTGGGGTTTTCACACCAGGACTCCATCCAACATACTTTCCAAGCAACTGGCTTCTTTCCCACAAAGACTGTTAGCCCATTGGTGAAAGATGAATGACGCGTGTCGCAGTGACTTTTGTCAAACGTCATAAATAATTTTGGCCAAGCTTGGGTTCGAACTCACAACCCATGGATTGACAGCCCGCGTCGCTACCGACTGAGCTACAGGGGATCGACAGAAAAATCTGATTTTGTATTCAACTGCTGTTCTAATGTGTTTAATTAACCCTTTCACTAATACAAACAATTGCAGCAGATGACTGAGATCTTCTGGGAAAAAAATATATAAGCAATTTCTCCTTTTTCACAATGATTTCAAAAGTAGTCTGCTGTGGAGTTGTCTTTATGAGGGAAAGGGTTAAATCCATGTCTAAACTCGTAATATGGTTCACTTGTGCCCACTTCCAAACTTATACAGGATCAGAAAACATTTAGAATTTAAAAGAAACCCAAGGGTTCAGAATCGTGATAAAATTGCATTTATTAAAATCTTACACATGTTTTACTCAGCATCCCAAGATAGTTGAGCTGTTCATTGAATAGTCATGCTTGACCTACCTGCTTTCTTACCCCAAACTAATTTGTTTCTGCGATGTCTAATATGATCAGCAAGGTTTGTCATTTTAAGGGCTTTCTGTCTCCCTCAAGTTCTTTTCAATCAATAACACAATATCTTAAGCTCAAAGAAGATTGCAACAATACCTCATGTTTTGCCATGTTACGGTTGCACCTAGATCTACCTGAAATATTAAAATAAGAGGCTGTAACCTCTTAAACAATATAACACATCTGCAGCAGACGTCTATGCAAAAATAGGACAATTATTGGATAAAGGTGAAAACATTATTGCAAAAGAAGATCTAGATCCTAAAGTAGTGTGTTCATAAGATTTTTTTTACAATTGACAGTGTCCTAACACAACATGAGCAAGATTTGAACCTCACTGGGTTTGATGGAAATGAAAGTTCTTAAAGTTTTTGTTATGAAGATTGGATGCAAAATGTGGTTTTTCAAAAATTTGACCTATTTACCTGGTGGCCTATTTTCGACCCTGACAATGAATGTTCTAAAAAGAAATTATACAGATTGGGTGAAACCAAATGTATTATTGACTGGTTTTATGTTGACCAATGTTTAGTTATTTGTACATTACTGATGATTATAGTGGCTTTTAATGACGTATGTCATATTGTGAAAAGTATTAGTCCAATGACTCAGAATACATGTATCGTTTGGTCCACTGTACTTGTAAACAAAACATACTCTATATATATGATTTATATAGGTATATGGATGTAACACAGCATGTACCTGTGTTTGTGAGTTGGATTATGGGACTGGGTATAATCAGTTCTACGAATATCATGTTATCACAAAGCCGGCAATTTTGTTGTTGCGCACAATACCATGCCTTTCAAACACAATCAGTATTCGTCGAAAGTATGTCACATTATATATTTATGTTAGTCATAATAATAACAAATTCCTAAATGCCCTGACCCCTCACCAACAAAAACTAACATATTTTAGTAGAAAACCTGTTGTTTTTTATTTTCTTTATTAAATGCTATGACATCACAGACAATTAACCCTTTCCCCCATACAATAATTATGCAGCAGACGACTTTGAACATATTTTGTCAAAACATTGAAAATCTCAATAATTGAAAGGATAACCTATGACTAACAGTGGAAAACATTGTAGCAAAAGGAGAAATAGCTCACTTCTTTTGTCACTATGTTTTCAAAAAGTTGTCTGCTGCAGAGGCGTTAGAAAGAATCTGGATCGCTCACCAGAGAATGGGCTATTTAAGACTCTTTCAGAGCCAATGGCAATATGAGGGATTTTCCTGGCGGCAATGTTTGTTGACTGGAAGCATTTTCGATTTTAACGGTTTGTTACAAAGAAGTGTTAATTCTTCTCAACACGACTGTAAATAAAATTATGACTAGATATCATCAAGACAAGCATTCTGACAAAGTGTCAACATGCTCAAGTCAAAAATGCACCTTCCGGAATGTTAACAACATTTTACTTCAATATGACCTAGTGCCCTAGTTTTTGACCCCACATGACCCATATTTATATAAACTAGGCCTAGATATTATCACGATAAACTTTCTGATTAAATTTCAAGTACAAGTAAGAAATGCGATATCTATACTGCTTAAAAGATTGTTCTAAAATTTGACCTAGTGAGCTAGGTTTTGACCTGACCCATATTCAAAATTAGCCTAGATATCATCAAGACAAAGTTTCTGACAAAGTTTTAACATGCTCAAGCCAAAAATGCAGCTTCCAGAGTGTTAACAAGATTGTACTTCAATGTGGCCTAGTGACCTAGTTGTTGACCTGATATGACCAATATTAAAACTTGGTCTAGATATTATTCAGACAAACTTTCTGATAAAGTTTCAAGCTGCTCAAGTAAGAAATGCGATATCTATAGTGTTAACAAAAAATGTCAACAATATGGCCTAGTGACCTAGTTTTTGACCTGACCAGACCCATATTCAAAGTTAGATAAGTAAAGTTTCAACATGTTCACGCTAAAAACACGGCTTCCAGAGTGTTAACAATATTTTCCATCAATTTGGTCTAGTGACCTAGTTTTTGACCCGACATTACCTATATTCAAACTTAGCCTTAATATCACTAAGACAAATATTCTGAAAAAGTTTCAATATGCTCAAGTTTAAAATGCAGCTTCCAGAGTGTTAACAAGATTATCATTTAATTTGATCTAGTGACCTCGTTTTTGACACCACATGACCCAGTTTCGAACTTTGCCTAGATTCGATGGAGATATATGTTCTGATGAACTATCATGAAGATTGGATGCAAAATGTTGCCTCTAAGAGTGTTAATAAGCAAACGTATTTGTCGTTTTTACCGCTAGAGGCCCTTCGTCCAAAAGTCGAAAACGATTTTACAAGGAAAGATCAAAGTTCCATTGCCTCTTTAAATACTCATTAATACATGATAACATCTACAGATACCGTAATGACAGTATTGTAGTTGGTCTTAACCTTTAAACAATACTGAAATATACTTAGTTTCTTTCATAGTTCTTTCCAGAGACATATACATACATGTATGTATATGTCTCCGTTCTGTCGCATTTCAACAAAAATTGCTGTAAGATGATACTGTTTCTTAAGTTTTGCAATGCCATTGTAAAATATACTGCATACACTTTCACTTCAAATAGTAATTTAGAAATGTTTTTCGATCAAATAGAGGTCTATTTTGCCGGTAAGATATCTTTCTTTGTAAAATAAGAGCTACATGTATTTTTACATCTGAAGTGGCATTGGGACTTTAAAGACGAATGTACTTGAAACTGATTTAGATTGTAGTGTTGTATTCATTTATTTATATCTTCATCATACTTATGAGCAGATTAAATAAACGATGTCGCCAATTTTAACAACGTTCGAACAAAAATAATAATTGGGTGACAATTTAGGGGGAAAAGTTGCGGAACTCGATTATCTGATCTGCGTTTCACCTTGTATGGTGCGGAACTCAATCCTCTGATCTTAGTTGACCTTGTATGCCAGGTAATTTCCATCTATATACGTTAGTAGGACCACTCCCGTAACTGAGTTATTTCAATAATGCACATGTTAAAGCTCGGCGTACATTATATAACTATATAATCATTTATATTTGAGCAGTTTGCAGATTAAATAAAAAATGGTACCAAGTTCAACAAGATACACAACAATTATGTTCTGCACAAAAGTATATAATGCACTTTTCCGTATACATTTTATTTTTTTAAGAACTAGCCTCGCAGAACCTCAAAGCCTTGTGCTATATATAGCGACATGGTATAAATATGGCGTTAGTTAATAACTTACCCCATACCATATGGTATAAGTGTACACCATGTAATGTACAGAACAGGTACTTAATACACATTTATACTGATCAGTTTGCAGATTTTGTTTTTAAACAAGTTAAAAAGATACACTAAAATTAAGTTCTGCACAAAATTATATAATGCACTTTTCCGTATACATCTTCATTTTCTAGTAACTATATAGCCTCGCATAACCTCAAAGCCTTGTGCTAAAGATAGTGACACGGAATAAACACACAAACTACGTTCTGCACAAAATCATATAATGCACTTTTCCGTATACATTTTTTTATTATTATTATTACTAGATAGCCTCGCAGAACCTCAAAGCCTTGTGCTATATATAGCGCAACGGAATAAACGTCGTTACTCAATAACTTAACCCCAAACCATACGGTACAAGACGGATGTTTGACGCAAAGCATCAAAGAGAAGCCGCAATATTTCGTTTCACATGAAGAAATAAGAAAAAAAATCATTTAAATCCACAAACATTAGAACAATTTAATCTGTAGTCAGTAATGCTGAGATCGGTTATTGAAGATATAAGTTTTATGTATGATATTTAACCTGGCAGGGTCTGTGTTTTAAGTGAATGAGACAATTTAGAGTGAAACTGATCATGAAAAGTGACATATAATACTAAAGATAAATGGACAAGAGATTATGATAAATTAAATTAGTACCAAAAACAATCAACTATTTGTATTGAACACACGCCCTGTTATGATAATGTTTTATCAAATAAGGCCGACACACAGAAAATCTGTTTTTCGTTTGTATCGGTAATTCATGATTGTGGATAAGGGTTTACCACATAAAACAAATCTGCAGTAGACGACTTCGAAATGATCAAGTACAAAACATAGAAAATCTCTATAAATGATAGTAAGATAATTGAAAAGAGTTGAAATTATTGTGGCAAATTGAACAATTGAAAATCAAAGCTGTCGGATTACAAACGAACAATCTCGAGTTGACGAAACTGATGTGAACTCGTGTCGTCATTAGCATTCAGAAAATCAGGGAAACGTATTTCAATGTCCACGTAATCCGACAAGAGCTGCAGCGACTTTTGAAAACATTGTGACAAAAAGAGAAATTGATCACGAGGAATTTATCCTTTTGCTACAATGTTTTCTACTTTATGTCCATAAATTATACCTTCATTTAGCAAGATGTTCCAATTTTTACTTAATCTGCTACATATCTGTTGTACGTGGGAAAGGCTTAACATAGGAACTAGTTTCATTTTTTTTTGAAAACGTTAAACCAGTGCGTGAAAATTTACTTGAATTTATTTCTCAAACTGTAAATTTACCAGTTGATATATAAGAGTTGAAATGCTGTCTACATTTACAGTGATAAGTTAAATACAGTTCAGTTATTCCGATCACACTTTGTTTGTAAGAACCAGAAGATTTCATTTAATTTAAGTTTTCTGGATGACATCGCATCCGTGATAAAACATGTTGTTGGCTAGGCAAAATACACCGATATCGTGTTTACCGCGATATTCATGTGTGAAACTGCAACAGCGAAAAAGAACAAAATCGATCTTGAAACAGATATTTCTGTGGTTTAAATCTTTTCATGTCTGCATTTTGCGATGACAATTGTACTCAAACTTAACTTTGAATCAAGTATGTACTGAACATGAAAGTCAGATTATTAAAAGCAAAGCAAATGAAAAATGTATGTGAAATTACGATAAAAATGAAAACCTATAAATAGACTATAGATGAATGGTACTGTCTTTTATTTTAGCTCCTAACTTGATTCGGGAACCAGAGTCGCTGCGCGGCCGCTTACGACATTTACAAACTAGACTAAATTGAGATCGGTTTAAAACGCGTTGGTGAGTACGGATTAAATCTATAACGTGGACTCAATATTAAGATTTAGATTTAGTCAAAAATCTAAATTGAAAAGTTTAGTGAATACAGGACGCGTTACTCCAGCCTATGTAGATCATCACATGAAGTTATATTGGCTTCAAACTATTCCAATTTATGCCAGTTAGAACCATTTCTCACATAAAGACGCTTTTTTACGCCTCTACAGCAGACGACATTTGAAAACATTCTGACAAAAAGGGGAAATTGCTCATTAGGAGCAATTTCTCTCTTTGCCAGAATGTTTTCAACTTTATTCAATGATTATGCTTGCATTTATAGAGATTTTCTATATTCTTTACTAAATGTTTTTAAAGATATCTACTGCATATTCATTAATGTGGGAAAGGCTTAAAACTATATCACACTGTATGCCAATTGAAATAATATTTGCATATCACGTGACGCATGGATAACCTCAATTTAAACTACAATTGCGATAAGTGTAAACCAGTTGCGTTCCTGCTTATCCGTCTACGTTGTTCACAACTCATGAATCTAGACTAGTCCGCTAATTAATATGAAAGAACATGTCAACAATCAGGGTTGGTGACACCGGTCTTTGAAATTATGCGAGATACGATTTAAAATTACAAGTTGTGATACACTGATGCATATATACTTTACCTCATTAATCGAATTTGTATTTCATCTTGGTTTTACGCCGTTTACAACATTATCGCAGTTATTTCATGGCGACAGAACACTTACTTATGATACCTGGCATTCTCGGTACCCTGGCTATTCATAACATATATGATATAGTTTATGAATAGCCTGGGTACCGAGGATGGATACCTGGGTAGACCAAACCATTACTAGGCTAGTAGGTGTGCCTTGTCCACGGGCACTCCACCATGACAGTCGCAATCAAACCCGTTCACGCCCGCCGGTTTCAAATCCACCTTGCTAACCACTCGGACATGGCGGATTAATTTGATCAAATATACACGGACCCTTTATTAACTTCATGGAGCTCGACTAGATGATTTGATCCTAGTCATACAAAAATTGACTTTCGGGGATTTAAAAAAAAAATGGTAACACATCACAGACTTGAACTGACATTATTTAATTAGGTCATAGCCGTTCTCCAGAGACACCAAGGAAAAGCTTCTATAATACAAGATCGAACAGGGGAATTACTGCGACAAGGCACAGCACTGGTAGAGCGTACGCCCCGGGTGCGGGAAGTCGCGGGTTCGATCTCAAGCCGGGTCATACCAATGTCTTTAGAAATGGTAGTAATGGCGTTCCTTAACAAAATAGACCAGTAGTACGTGTTTATTACCCAGGAAACGCCGTGATGTAACTGAAAAATTGTTGAAAGCGGCGTAAAATACCAAACAATCCCTTATCAGAAAGTCCCAAAGGTCTGTTTTCGTGTACGGTATCTCATTGCGAATTTAATACTGTTGTAACTTATAGTGTAATTTAACCTCTTGTTCCAACTTTTATGAGTGAAAAGTGTTCACATTCAATTTCGTATTTGTAAACAATTTATATTCAGATAGAGTAAAACTCACAATAATTGCAGTATCTCTATTCTTCAGCAACGTTTTACAACCATCGTTTGTCATCTCTGCATCGGGGTAATGGTTAACTGATTCAATATTATACAAAGGTTTTCTTGAAAAAGACGTTTCTTACACAATGAATGTGAAAAGTAGAAACTGGCATAAATAAACAAAAAAACTTATTTTTTACTCGATATTTTCCATCCTGCATCGAGATAAAACTGAAAAGTTTAGATATATATGATACTTTTGTTCTTAGGAAACTTTCAAAATAGGTGACATTAAAAATAGGATATCAGGTTGAAGGTTTAATGACTTCTTTTCAAGAGTCGCGTGAAGGACGCACAGTTGAAGAAATATTGAATTCCTTTCAATTTTAAATTTTTATTTAAAAAAACACCTGACTGTTTGTTTAAAAGCAGTAAGAAGAATTACGTCTCATAGTAACACTTTACCTGATATAAACGACCTATGATGTTTGTGCAGTACACGTTTTACGAAAACGTTGTGGAAAAAAAGAAGAATTTGCTAAACAAAAATCTTTTTCTCACAATGTTTCCATCTCTGCATGAAAAGTAGTCTTCTAATTTGAAAGATGCTATACATTTATTTTCTCAATAATTCTTTTTTTAACTCTTTCAGCGCCAAAGGCAATATTGATGTTTCTGCAAACAATACTGATTCCGGCGAGTCAGCTCGTAACGAGCTGTCTCACCTGAATTCAGCATTGTTTGCCTTTTAGTTATCAAAATAGTCCAAACTTTGATTACATGAGGAATGGAGACGGCCGATTATGAACATGGGAGAGTCTACTTTAAACAATTCGGCGCTGAAAGAGTTAAAGCAGACGACTCTTGAGATACCATATGGGGTAAACGGACAGAGTACCACTTCAGCTATGAATCGAGCCTATACACTATAATACCTAGACGTTAGTCGGCTTTGTATGGCTTTCATATTACATTAAATTTATTGAAATCTGTTTGAGACTCTTCTGGTAAACACTTTTTTGTCAAATCAGAAGGCATTTGACGCATTGCATCAGACGACTTTTTAAAACATTTCGTGAACATATATGAAACTGCTCTAAAATGAGCCATTCCTCCCTTACAATGTGTTTAATCACCGATAAAAATAATAATTCCAACTGGTCTTATATTACACGTGATGCGTCAGAAGCACTCGTCATTGTTTTTTTGCAATATCAGGTAAAGGGCCTCAAGGATGCCATTATATTTTAAATGAATGGTTTATTCCCAAGTAATGAGTGTGCACTATTAGTGCAATAAACAGGATATCCGTGAAAGTAGTATAGAATTACAGGCCACATTCATTGAGGGATTTGTCATGTGCACTTGTGTCTTTCTTCACTCCAAAAAAAACCACCAACGAAAAATACGTTTCTGTCACCAAATTATCAGTATCCGGTATATAATGAGATGATTTATATTCATAGATATTTGAGCCATCTCATGAAAAAATATACAAGATGGTATTTTTGAACATAGTAAGTTCAGATCATCTTGTTCACCTGTGCAGTCTTATGAGAATCTTCACAAGTTGACATTATCTACTAACAAGCTTGTGCATGTAATATATGAAGAGTGTACATCTTAACCCTTTCACTCATATAGACGCTTTCTGACGCCTCTGCAGCAGACGGCTTTTTGAAAACATAATGTCAAAAGAAGAAATTGCTCAAAACGAGCATTTTCTCCTTTTGCCACAATGTTTTCCACTTTTAGTCATAGGTTATCCATTCAATTATAGAGATTTTCCATTTTTTGACAAAATATAATCTAAGTCGTCTGCTGCAGAATTGTCGTATGAGGGAAAGGGTTAATCTATATTGTTCATAATAAAGCTAACTTGTGCCTTTTCTCATGCACTGGTTCATTTAAGAAAACTGAATAATTGTAGATTTTAGGCTAACCATTTACCTGTTATTACATATAACAAGTTTAGCCTCTTGTGCTTCAAAACTTAATGGGGATTTCGAAACCGGGTGTCCCGGGTTCGATCCCCGGTCGCGGCACCTCGGTCATGGTGGAGAGCCCATGGGCAATGCACATTTTCTAGCATAGTACTGGTTTGTTTACCCAGGGATCATGAACAAGTGAACTGTCGTCGTGATATAACTGAAATAATGTTGAAAGCGGCGTAAAACCCCAATAATAATATATAAAAAAACTTGATATTTGGATAAGGGTAACCCTCCCCTCCTTTACAGGTCAGATCATCAGCAGCGAGTTAACTTTTGAAAACACTGTGGCAAAAGAAAAGAATTGTCAGAATGAGCTTTACTCTTTTTGCCACAATACGTATTGTTACTAGAGGAGTTTTATATTTTGGCTAAGACGTTAGTCTTCTGCTGCAGATTTCCTTAACCCTTTCCCTTATATAGACGCTTTCTGACGCCTCTGCAGCAGACGGCTATTTGAAAACATAGTGACAAAAGAAGAAATTGCACAAAACGTGCAATTTCTCCTTTTGACACAATATTTTCCACTTTACGTCATAGGTTATCCATTTAATTATAGAGAGTTTCTATGTTTTGACAAAATGTGTTCAAAGTCGTCTGCTGCAGAATTGTCGTATGAGGGAAAGGGTTAATGTGGTAACGGGTAAAAATACACGACAGCACATGCTATTTGATATGATTTTATTAGGTTTAAACCCCAATTTAATTTCATTATTGAAAAAGAGGAATATCTTTTACAATGAATAAACGTTATCACAATGAGAACAACTTTTCTGGTAGAGTATGAGGTAAATAATGAATCAGTAAGCAAATATATAGCATTAATAATAGAAGGAGTGTCAAGTGTTCCTGTATTATTAGTCGACGTTACCCAACACTTTATATCTGTAATTACATTAACCCTTTCCCTCATGTAGACGCTTTCTGACGCCTCTGCCGCAGACCGCTTTGTTGCAAACATAGTGACAAAAGAAGAAATTGCTCAAAACCAGCAATTTCTCCTTTTGTCACAATATGTCCCACTTTTAGTCATGGTTATCTATTCAATTTAAACTTATTTATTTATTTTTATTATTTTATTTTTACATCGATTGCGAAACAAGCCTTTGGCTTAATTTAATAAATAAGTTTAAACTAAATCTATTCAATTTTAGAGATTTTCTATTTGTTGACAAACACTATATGTTCAAAGTCGTCTGCTGCAGATGTGTTGTATGTGGGAAAGGGTTAGGCCATCGCACAAGAAACCCCAAGCTCGGGACATTCCGTGCAGATCAGATAAGCCTACGGTGTTTATCATCTGAGCCACGTCACACAAAATCCGGACATTCATAAATGTTTGACCAGGGAAGATCCAGATCAGTCCGGCGCCACACGCAGACCGATCGGAATCTTCTCTGATCGCCTTCTAGTCATTCGAGCATCCTAGAAGCTCCATGGGAGCCATTTTGACCGCACAATTTGTCATCGTCTACATTGTTCGCAAACATGGTTGTAAGTTGTGTATAGCAAGAGTATAGCGAGGGCTTGGCGTGAAACGGTTGTAACTAAAATTGGTAATTTTTTACCAAGGTTCATCACTTTGCCATAAAGTCTTTATAAGGGTTCAATCATTTTTCTTGGTAAACAATGGAAATTTAGGTGCCATTGCTCGTTCTGAGCAATGGCACCTAAATTTGCATTGTTTACAAAAGGGTCAAAATTGCCCCTAAACCAGGGTTTCCAAAAAGGTTTTTAGTTACAACTGTTTCATGCCAAGCCCTCGATAGGTTATTGCAAAGAAAACATTTGATTCGACTATTTAATTAATCAAAATGTTGATGGGGGCGCTTTGTTACGTTATTGTTTGTAAATAGCTGCGTCCTTAGCAGCACTTGAAAAGAATCTTAATGCAATATGAGCCGTTCCACGAGAAAATCAACATTATGGAATCTGCGTAATGTATCGACACCCAGATCAGTCCTTGCGAAGTCCGCGCACGCTTATCCGGGCAGACATATCCCGTCTCAGTGGGGAAGAGGTATAGAGTAATCATTCCTGAAACAGACAATCCACAGGAGGCGAAAAGTGTCTGCGCGGCATGCTTAGGCTGATCCGGGTCGATACTTTACGCAGAGTCCACAATGTAAGTTTTCTCGTGGAACGGCTCATATATAAGTTCAATCTGATAGCGTGCAATATCGACAAAAAGTCACATATACTTCTTTATTCATATGGGAAAATAGAAGGAACAATATAAAAAACAAGATGTGTTTGTGAAACACTGATGCCCCCCAATGGCAACATCTAGGTCAAAGGTCAAGGTCGCCAGGTCAAAAATGTTGGTACTGACAGAAAGGTCATGTCACAAGGAATACACATGTGAAATATGGTAGCCGTACCTGTTATGGTTCAAAAGTAGTGGTCAAGGTTAAAGTTTTTTTCGAGAATGGCAACATCTAGGTCAAAGGTCAAGGTCGCAAGGTGAAACATTTTGGTACTGACAGAAAGGTCATGTCACAAGGTATACACATGTGAAATATGGTAGCCTTACCTGTTATGGTTCAAAAGTAGTGGGGAAGGTTAAAAAAAAATTGAGAATGGCAACATCTAGGTCAAGGTAAAAAATGTTGGTACTGACAGAAAGGTCATGTCACAAGGAAAACACATGTGAAATATGGTAGCCGTATCTGTTATGGTTCAAAAGTAATGGCCAAGGTTATTTTTTTTTTCGAGAATGGCAACATCTAGGTCAAAGGTCAAGGTTGCAAGGTCAAAAATGTTGGTACTGACAGAAAGGTCATGTCACAAGGAATACGCATGTGAAATATGGTAGCCGTACCTGTTATGGTTCAAAAGTAATGGCCAAGGTTAAAGTTTTTTTCGAGAATGGCAACATCTAGGTCAAAGGTGGTCAAGGTCGCAAGGTCAAAAATGTTGGTACTGAAAGAAAGGTCATGTCACAAGGAATACACATGTGAAATATGGTAGCCGTACCTGTTATGGTTCAAAAGGAATGGCCAAGGTTAAAGTTTTTTTCGAGAATGGCAACATCTAGGTCAAGGTCGCAAGGTCAAACATTTTGGTACTGATAGAAAGGTAATGTCACAAGGAATACACATGTGAAATATGGTAGCCGTACCTGTTATGGTTCAAAAGTAGTGGTCAAGGTTAAAGTTGTTTTCGTGCAGACAGGCCAAAAACTACATCTAGGTCAAAGGTCAAGGTCGCAAGGTCAAAAATGTTGGTACTGACAGAAAGGTCATGTCACAAGGAATACACATGTGAAATATGGTAGCCGTACCTGTTATGGTTCAAAAGTAATGGCCAAGGTTAAAGTTTTTTTCGAGAATGGCAACATCTAGGTCAAAGGTCAAGGTCGCAAGGTCAAACATTTTGGTACTGACAGAAAGGTAATGTCACAAGGAATACACATGTGAAATATGGTAGCCGTACCTGTTATGGTTCAAAAGTAGTGGTCAAGGTTAAAGTTTTTTTCGTGCAGACAGGCCAAAAACTACATCTAGGTCAAAGGTCAAGGTCGCAAGGTCAAAAAATTTGGTACTGACAGAAAGGTCATGTCACAAGGAATACACATGTGAAATATGGTAGCCGTACCTGTTATGGTTCAAAAGTTGTGGTCAAGGTTAAAGTTTTTTTTGTGCAGACAGACAGACCAACAGACAGACCAACAGACAGACCAACAGACAGACAGGCCAAAAACTATATGCCCCCCGAATCGGAGATTCCGCGGGGGATTCCGCGGGGGCATAAAAACCAGTATACAATAAATGCAAATATAGTTAAAAGTCGCTTAACCGGGGTAATTCTCCATATGGGCCGTCCCGCGAGAAAACCAACAGTGTGGACTCTGCGTAAATTATCGACCCGGATCAGCCTAAGCATGCCGCGAATGGCTTACCCGGATAGACAATTTTCGCCTTCTGTGGATTTTCTGTTTCAGGAATGATTACTCTATACCTATATCCCCCTGAGACGGAATGTGTCGGCCCGGATCAGTCTGTGCGGACTGACTTCGATCAATACATTACGCTTAGGCCATTATGTTGGTTTTTCTCGCGGGACGGCTCATATTTAAAAAAATATGTACTCTCCAAGCTTTGGAAAGGAGCTTTTCACACTCAAAAAGATAAGGGTGGTCTTCAAAGCGCAACATGATCTTCTCTGTTCGCCATCCAGTCATGCAAGCATCCTAGCCGCACCCGGAGAGCCATTATGACAACACAATTTATTTAACGTATACATGCGCAGTTTGTTTATAATTGCCATCAAAGTCGCATATTACCGAATTAAAATGCAGCCTTTAGCCCTTACCCTCATACGGCAATTCTGCAGCAGACGACTTTGAACGTATTTTGTCAAAACATAGAAAATCTCCATAATTGAATGGATAACCTATGACAAAAAGTGGAAAACATTGTGGCAAAGGGAGAAATTGCACGTTTTGTGCAATTTCTTCTTTTGCCACTATGTTTTCAAAAATCCGTCTGCTGCAGAGGCATCAGAAAGCGACTATATGAGGGAAAGGGTTAACTATCGACAGAAGCTGTGCATTACAGGAGTTGGAAAGGGCGATATAGAAACAGAAATATAAGGGATTTCAAAACGTAGCGTGATTATAATCGCTTAAATATCTTTATATTCAAAGTTGTATTGTAAAGCTAAAGGATGAAATATGGCCATATTATATTACAACATTTCCACTCTTTCAAAAAATCTGAATTTGTATGAACTATGTTGACATAAGAAGATAAAAATATTTCTATGACTTAAATTTCAATTTGAATAACTTGTTTCTTCGTAACTTGGCTTTATATATTTCCTTTTCTAGTAGGACCATTGCAGGTATACAGTGAGAAAAGACGAATACTTGTGGTTCAACTGTTTATTTAGATGTTCAACAAGCATGGAACACATTGTCAAAAAATAAGACCTATGATTTGATTGGTTATATGTGTACGTGTCTTTTCTTGCAGAGACCCAACATGATCAGAACAACAAGATGTAAAAACGTCCGAAGAAAACATCGGTTATCCGCAATGTGGCAGTTCAGACGATTATGTGGCAACATAGCTCTTGCCAGAGTAAAAACTTTCTAAACATTGTAAATAAAAATAGATATTGCTCTGTTTCCCTAATATTGTGTAAAACATGAATGGTGGAATGTATTTAAGCAATACGACTAAGTTGATATAAATAGTAACCTTGCTGACTACCAAGTATTTTTAAGAAATGAAATATGTTGGCGTTTTTATTAGGGAATCAAAAATGATGAAATATTCGTTTAAGTATTTAAGTATTACTTAACGCTAAGTAATGTTGGTGGAATTGGACCAAGGTAGTTTTTGTTATATGTTAATACACGAATAGCAACCAATGTAGACCATTTGGTTCGCATTGTTCACAATTGCAGTTCAAGATCGAGCATGACATGGTATGAAAATCATTGTTGTTGATTAAAGTCGGGTAAAGCTGAATAAGGGTTAATACAAATGAGTTAATAAGGATATTTCGCCTTTATATTGTGTGTGTGATGGGTGGTACGAGCATACCACCGACGAATAGAAACGCCGTGAGAATTGATTGAGTGAATATATAAATTAAATATACACGGTCTGGCCGAAATAAATCATTGTAGACATGTATATGATAGAACCAACCTGTTTTTAAGATGGTACATTATCTCAACAATGTAAAGAATGATTTAATTTTGCCTTTCATATCTTACAAAATATTGCCAATTAAGAAGTTGATCTCGGCAATTACTCTTTCTTTGTAGAATAAAATCGGCTTTTTTCAAATATTTGTTTGATTTGTTTGTTTATGTGTATTATAGCAGCGATACACATTAGACATGAGCCGTCCAGCGAGAAAACCAACACTGTTGACTCTGCGTAAAGTATTGACCCTGATCAGCCTAAGCATGCCACGCAGGCTAACCCGGACATACACTTTTCGCCTCCTGTTAATTTTCTATTTCAGTAATCATTACTCTATACCTCTAAGACGGAATGTGTCGGCTTGGATTAGACTGCGCGGACTGCGCAGGCTGATCTGGATCGACAAATTACGCAGAGACCATAATGGTTTATTTTTCGTGGGACGGCTTATATGTCTCTCCAAAATACCACCGACCTCTTGAATTTAAGAAATTAATGATGAGTGCAATCAGATAGCGTACTTGTTCAATCTGTCTTAGTGCAAACAAATAGCGTTTAGTCTGTCTTTGTCATTATACGATATACTAACGATCTTTTAGGGCTTCCATGACATTTGTAAAACTAGATGACGTGCAGATCAAATCCCACATCCGACTGAGAGCGTGGAGAATCAGTGTAATCTGGAATTAATAGTTGGTCACAAGGTACCGACGTCCTGAAAAGTCTGTTTAAGTGTGAAGTGGCCAAGGTAAGGTGACCCGGGGTCCAACTCCACCAACCTTACTTAGCGTTAAGTAATATTTAAATACTTAAACGCATATTTCATCATTTTTGTTTCCCTAATAATAACTCCAAAAGATTTTTTTTTAAATACTTTGTAGTCAACAAGGTTACTATTAGTGCAACTTATTCATGTACTTAAATACATTCCACCATTCATGTATTACACAATATTAGGGAAACAAAAATGATAAAATATTCGTTTAAGTATTTAGCGCTAAGTAAGCTTGGTGGAATTGGACCCAGTGCCTCAGTCTTTTTAACCATTTGACTGGTATCACTGAAAGCCTGTGTGATCAGTATAGAGCTAGGTCAGACGGCGACCGCGTAGTCTAACATGGCTCTTTACAGTTTGCTGCTCAACTCAACATTGATATCGTGATATTTCTTGTAGTGTCTGAGGAAAAGTTGAGACTTAAAAGGGTTAAAATTCCTGCAAACCTTTACAAAACAAATATACGTAATTGTGAAGAATTGAAAGTCATTTTCAATACAATTTAGTAACTTATATACCCTAAACCAACGGTTTTTCAAACAGAAGCCTTACGTTGTTAGAATGGTCCGTATAATTCACCTATTTAATTTCATCTTAGAAATTAAATAGGACACCTGCGTTACAATACGTATATATGCTCAGGGATTTAATGTGGTTTAGAAAATATAAGAGACGCGTCCAGCAATTTGATACATATGCGTACAGGAAATGATGCAGGGGCGTTTGAGCATACGCACAGACTCAACATAATCTTAACTGTCTGCTTATATCGTATATAGCTCTAAAGTAAGCTTCTGGCGAAAAGAGAATTGTACCCCACAAGTTTTACCTCAAAGTAACTTTAAATTATACCAAAATTAATTGCAATAATACCCAAATACGCGGTACATACGATATATGGTATTGCCGTTTGTGTACAAAAAAATATCTGAGCCGTATTTGGCGAGCTGGTGTCTTGATGCATATGCATACAGTTAAACATATGCACTGTCTTACCAGAATCTTCCTGTCGGACTATATATCATATACACTTATATGTATCTTTTGACAAAATGTGAAGTCGCTCTAGCTGTACCCCGTTATAATATGTTTAAATGTTGCCCAACCGGAGAGTAGTGTTTTATCGCCGGTTTTAACATTTGTTCAGTTATAGCATGATGTTTCCTTGGTAAGTTACCTGTACTACTCATCCATTCATACAGACACAAGCGAGTCAGTCGTTAAGCTAACCTAGCAATGCTGGGCGCCAAAAAAGTTAATGCCATGAATACCTTTTTAAAGTATTTGGTATGACCAGATCGGGGACCAAGCCCACGCCCTCCCATACTTGAGGCGGTTGTTCTCTGCACACTACACCGTCGAGGCGGTTTTATTAGAGAGTTAATTAATAAGACCCAAATCCGGCCAAGCTTTATTACAAAGTAGGTCAGTGTTACAAGTGTTGTTTTGACGGTACGACTGCAGTGTGGTTGGAATGAGCTAAATGGCGGAAACCCAACGTGGATTACATGAAGTATTGGCGACTGATTGGCCGTCTTGTTAGAGCCAAGGATATGCCAGTGGCACGGCATCCTGTGTAATGTAGTCCATTGTATCACAGCGACCAGCTCATATTTCCATGTAGTCACTTTTGGAAGGCATTATAGTGGCGACCAGTTTACCCATCCGTATATTCTCTGTTGAAAAAGCAATAGGATTGCGACCAGTTTATCTATCTATGAATATACTATAAACAGCAATATTATGTTGACCAGTTTACATATCCATGTATACTCTGTTTCAAAAGCAATATAATGGCGACTTCTTCACCTATATATGCATTATGTATTGGAACAGCAATAGTATAGCGACCAATTTGCCTTTCCATGTCTATTCTATTGGAACAGCAATAGCATGGCGACCAGATTATCTATCAATTTGTTCTTAACTGGAGCAACATTATAGCGACCAGTTCATCTATTCATGTATTCCCTGTATGCCCTTGGGCAAGGCACATTTTCTAGCCTAGTACTGGTTTGTTTACCCAGGGATCATGAATAAGTGAACTGTCGCC
>JASEVX010000004.1:23597909-23848292 GCA_031761405.1 Serripes groenlandicus
AAAAAGGCAACTTATACCTTTCCCCATGCACGGGCTCATGTGACCTTTTGGCAGCATGTCAGGGTCAGAAATACCTACAATTAATGTAGATCATTTGATTTCTATAATATGTTTTAGTCAATATTTCTAAGTAAAACATTTCGTCCAAGACAAAACTTTAATTTATATTATATTTTCGATAAAATACTAAATCACTTACATTCCAGTGTTTTTCTGATTTCTAAAATAATTATAGTTTTGATTAAGTTTGATTGTTTTGCTTTTAAACTAACACTTTGATATATTTTCTACATATACTATATTGGTTCAAAACAAGCATCATATTTGATTGATATTGCATGAGTGTACAGACACGTGAATGACGTGGTTAAGGATGACATACATACTTTGGACTCGCGATAACACGAACATATGATTTAACTTGAACGAACAATCAGAACTGCTCCTGTGCTGTTTTCTTAATAGGATTGCATTGCTCGTGTTTCGCAATAAATACTTAAGTACTGACAAAACATTCATACATTTAGCACTCGAACACGTCGATAACTCGAACACGTCGATCACTCGACCACGTCGATAACTCGAACACGTCGATAACTCGAACACGTCGATAACTCGAACACGTCGATCACTCGAACACGTCGATAACTCGAACACGTCGATAACTCGAACACGTCGATTACTCGAACACGTAGAACACTCGAACACGTCGATCACTCGAACACGTCGATCACTCGACCACGTCGATAACTCGAACACGTCGATAACTCGAACACGTCGATAACTCGAACACGTCGATCACTCGAACACGTCGATAACTCGAACACGTCGATAACTCGAACACGTCGATTACTCGAACACGTAGAACACTCGAACACGTCGATCACTCGAACACGTCGATCACTCGAACACGTCGAAAACTTGAACACGTCGATCACTCGAACACGTCGATCACTGGAACACGTCGATCACTGGAACACGTCGATCACTGGAACACGTCGATCACTCGAACACGTCGATCACTGGAACA
Organism: Serripes groenlandicus; assembly: GCA_031761405.1. Taxonomy (NCBI): domain Eukaryota; kingdom Metazoa; phylum Mollusca; class Bivalvia; order Cardiida; family Cardiidae; genus Serripes; species Serripes groenlandicus. Next base: position 23,598,940 of record JASEVX010000004.1, read on the forward strand.
CGTCGATCACTTCGATCACTCAAACACGTCGATAAGTAATTTATGGGCTGTTTTCGAGTTCGAGTTATCGAGAGTTCACTCTATTTCATCTTTCTTCTCGTTGAAGTTTAGAAATAATATATTCTCAAAAAAGTTCAAATGTTCAAACTTTACAATCCCAATTAGTGAATGTTCAACATATTGTTATAGAAATCAAACAACTTATACGTGACGATCAGACATATATACATACATACGTCCCGTTACAAGAGATGTCCATGTAACTATACTTGTGTTGAATAATATCAACGATTGTATCTACAATAAGAAAACAGATTACACGTTTTCTCCGAACTATGTGCTTTCTTCTATATAATACAAAAGAAATAAGAAGTTATTTTTTGAAAAGAAAAAGATCAAGCATATCATGTCATTTATGGAATGATTACAAAACGCATATTGTCAGAAAATACCTTTCATTCTCGCACATTGAAGTTAGAAAGGTGATTTGACATACTTAGCGTGTGGGACTCAGATTTGTTCGATTGATTTTTATGGCGTTTTCAACAGTATTTCATTTATATCACGGCTACCAGTTTACATAAACATGTGATTCCCAGCTCTCTCGTATCAGTGGATACCTTCCTCCCATTATACGTTTAGCCCATTGGTGGCGAAAGAATCCTAGTTGAAATGAATGGGCGAGAGTGGGATAGATAGCCGTTATCGTGGATGATCTCGAAAGAATAGAATATATTCTCTTTAACTCTTTCAGCGCCAAAGGTAATATTGAGGATTTTGCAAACAATACTGATTCAGGTGAGTCAGCTCGTAACGAGCTGTCTCACCTGAAATCAGCAATGTTTGCCTTCTAAGTATCAAAATAGTCCGAACTTGTATTACATTAGAAATGGAGTCACCAGATTTTGAATATGGAAGAGTCCACGTTAAACAATTCGGCGCTGAAAGAGTTAACCCTTTCCCACAAACAGCCTATCTGCAGCAGACGACTTTGAAAACATCTAGACAAAATTATTGAAATCAATTTAATTTAAAGTAGTTTTATCAGAGACATATACACACATGTCTCTGGTTTTATTGAATCGAGTTGAAAACATTGTGTCAAAGGAGAATGTGCTCGTTTTGACTAATTAGTCACAATGTTTCAAGTCGTCTGCTGCAGATGCGTCAGAAGGTGTTTATATGTGAGAAAAGAGGTTAATTTTTTAACATTTTCGAAGCAGATCAGCTGACGTGTTGTCAACACAGCGATTCAGCGTCTGGAGTAAATATGCCAAGGGAGAGAACTCTTTATTCCGAATGATAAAAATAGTAGTTCAGTTATCCTGTTTTAGATGATGGAATGTTTGCATCGTCGTATTCATAGATCATTCTGAGCGTTGCGCATTACTAAATTACAGGACTGATCACATTGTTGAAATTATTATTTTATAAGTTGCTTTTATGAATGCCCTTGTACCGTGAATAAAACCCGTATGAAGATAAAAACCTACGGGCTATGATCTTTCGGAATTACAAATTGATAGGGGGTCTTGTTCACACTTTACCCTCTGTATACGGATTCTGAGGCATCTGTAGCAAGCAGACGACTTTTGTAAACATGGTGACACCCGAGAGGCGGACACTCTACCACTAAACCATCGAAGCGGTCAAATCAACTGTACTCCTCTGCAGTTTTGTTTCAAAAGGGGAGGCAATGACCAAGAGTTGTAAACATCAAATCTAACCAGAGCGTTTTGTTTTCAACAATAGCACAATCTGTGATATCTGCTGTCTGAACCCTTCACTACATACAGACACTTTCCGACCACTTTTGGAAACATTTAGGCAAAAGGAGAAAGTGAGCATATAAGCAATTTTCACCATTTGCCGCATTGTTTTCGGAACCCTTTTATAATCATAATTTAACTCTTTCAGCGCCGAATTGTTTAAAGTTGACTCTTCCATGTTCAAAATCGGCCGATTCTATTTATCATGTAATAAGAATTTTGGAATATTTTTTAACTAAAACGCAAACAATGCTGATTCTATATGAGACAGCTCGTCACGAGCTGTCTCACATGAATCTGCATTGTTTGCAAAAAACTCAATATTGCCTTTGGCGCTGAAAGAGTTAATTAATAGATATTTACGATACTTTAACCTGGATATGTTTAATATCGTCTGCTGCTGATTTGTCTCTTGCTGGTAAAGGTTTACATATTATTGATTTATTCATCATTAAACCTTATAAATACTAACAACTTTTCAAAGTTATTACAGTTACCTTAACATAATTGTAAACATACACATATATTACACTGTCTTATATTTATGTTCAAACATAATATAACAAAAAGGTTTTATCACAAAAATAATGTCACCCCATTTACTACTTCTGTCAATTTGTATTGGCGATTCGTGACGTATTGAAAGAAAGACTGAACAAATTAAAAAACCTAATTTTCGTTTTATGCGAAATATAATTGACCGCGGACCCTTGAACATGTTACAAGGGCCACTACATTCGTAAATACGTAAAACGGCCGCGTTATATGGTGTCTTAGGTTTTTAAAATTACGCCAAGACAAGATAACAATGGACGGACGAATACATAGACAGTGAATCTTTGTCCGTCAGTACAAATGGGGGCGACAACAATACCTTGAATTTAAATTAAAAAAAGCCCAACTACAGCTTGCTACAAAATGTGGTACTAATGTTTTGAAATAAGTTTACACAAAGAAAATCCAAAGTATCGATCATCAATTTACGATATGCAAAAATTGTACACAAGCTTTACTATATTGCATGTCGAAGACTTCATTTACAGAAATACGTAATTTCATATTGCTACATGGTGTAATTAAGCATTTCTGGAATCTAGTCAACGTTGTGTCTTTACAGAATAAGAAATACAGGTACTTATTTTCGCCTAACTAGTGACCATAACAACAATTATAACTTGCAAGATTTCGGCGCTTGATAATTATTTATCAATTATGTATTAATTAAAACATTAATTTCATTCGTACCCAACAATTTTCGTTATGGTTAGTTATTCAAAACATTCACTAACAGTCAAACAAAACATAACTAAATAACTTTGCACGTGAATCAATTTGGGCAGCGTCTAGCGATTTTGGGTCCAGAAGCTTCTTGCAGACATTGACGACACGAGCGAGCCTGCGAATACACACAGTATCACAATAGACTTCAACATGTAATTTTATTCCAGATGTATCTTTTGACACAACTCTAGAATTGTAGCTCCATTAGTTTGACGTCAATTATATGATCCCAATACGGAGCGTCAAGGAGACCCCAAATCTCTGATCCCAATACGGAGCGTCAAAGAGACCCCAAATCTCTGATCCCAATACGGAGCGTCAAGGAGACCCCAAATCTCTTATCCCAGTACGGAGCGTCAAGGAGACCACAAATATCTGATCCCAATACGGAGCGTCAACGAGACCCCAAATCTCTGATCCCAATAGGGAGCGTCAACGAGACTCCAAATCTCTGATCCCAATAGGGAGCGTCAACGAGACCCCAAATCTCTGATCTCAATACGGAGCATCAACGAGACCCTCAAATCTCTGATACCAATACGGAGCGTCAACGAGACCCCAAATCTCTGATCCCAATACGGAGCGTCAAGGAGACCCCAAATCTCTGATCCCAATACGGAGCGTCAAGGAGACCCCAAATATCTGATCCCAATACGGAGCGTCAACGAGACCTCAAATCTCTGATCCCAATACGGAGCGTCAACTAGACCCCAAATCTCTGGACACTGCTCGTTTGCATATAGGAGGTCGCATCGTGATCTTTGTTTGGAATAAACATCGATATGGATTGAAATGGATTGAAATGGATTACAATTGATTGTCCATAATCAATAGTTGTACGTTATGGCGAGTTTATAATCGACATTTTGAATATATTGTTGAAATTGCTACTTGAAGCAGATTGTATGTTTAATATTGAGCAACTCAAACAATTTTAAAACAACCTCAGAAATACGTTATTTTGTTTGTTCAAATACATCTTTCAGTTTGGTGACGGTATTGGATAATTATATTATTTATAAATCGTCAAAGTATCTGTCATTTTTTTTATTCAAACAGCCACGAAATAGTCTCTCAAAACCCATTCAGTGATCTGTATTAAACATTATTGATTTCTCTTGGATGAGTGCACTGTCGATCAAATATTTGTTTGATCAAACTGAAAGTCATGTCTATTTCTTTTAGTAATTCTTCTACTTGCAAAAGGTATTATAAATACTGGTCCCTAACACTTTCGTTACTCGGAATAATTTGGAACCGTCGAATTGAGTTACATGTTATCACTTTTTTTATTATCTGCATTATACAGCAATGCTTGTATTTATTTAAAATAATATGCTATATCCGTTTTCTATAACAACTTTAAACAAGAGCGCCGCGAAGCGAACGCCAACGCTCACCTGCTTTCTGGAAAGTCGAAAAAGGGGTATCACTGAATAAATATTAAAGACAGAGTTTTGTGATTTGGTACAATGTTTGTACATGTATATTGTTCCTAGGAACATTTGTACCAAGTTTCATTTGAAAATAATGAACTGTTTTTGAGTTATGAGGTAAGGTTAAAGTTTTGTGATGACGCAGACGTTGCAGACGAAGACGACGCCAACGTCGCAGACGAAGACGACGCCAACGTCGCAGACGAAGACGACGCCAACGTCGCAGACGAAGACGACGCAAACAAAGACGACACCAAGGGTATCACAATAGCCCGACTGTCTTCGTCCGCAAACAGACGAGCTAATAAAGGCGTCATTAGTGAAATACCTACATACAACAGATGATCATTTATTTTCGATAATTTCCGACTTCGGTGGTTAACTCTTTCAGCGCCGAATTGTTTAAAGTAGACTCTTCCATGTTCAACATCGGGCGTCTCCATGTAATACAATTTTGTACTATTCTGATAACTAAAAGGCAAACAATGCTGATTTCTGGTGAGACAGCTCGTTACGAGCTGACTCACCTGAATCAGTATTGTTTGCAAAAACCTCAATATTGCCTTTGGTGCTGAAAGACTTAACAAATTACATATTTTCTCTCCAGCTTCAAGCTCGTGAAGGCTATGACTTGTTTTCTTTAAAACTGGATAAAGACAATGAATGTGAACAGATATAGTGATATCAAGTGACAGAACATTTTATGCAATTGTCAACACCTTGCGTTTACAAGAGTTTGATACATGTATCGATCACGATGCGACCAGAAGTTCTAGGTAAAACGAGTTCAAAAGGCAATATTTACTGTACAGGCAAATCATATTCGACAGTACACTTAACAATTATATCGTTCTACATTTAGTATTTTTAAAGCTTCCCACATCTTTTCCACACGCTTTCTGACGTCTCTGCATCAAATAATTTTTTGAAAACGTTATTCTTTTGTTTATAGATATTTTCCATGTTTTTGTCAAGGTATTTTCAAGGCCGTCTGATGCAGTTTTGTTCTATGTTAGAAAGATTTAAGGGATCAATAATGTTAAATTCACAAACTAATAATAAACAATGCGCTTTGCTTATATATATTTGTAGACATCAGCGGTGTCATGCTTCAGGGTTAACCTTACAGGACTATTTAACAATACATATTTTAACTTAAGCACGTCTGAGTTCTCGGTGTATTAGGTACATCTTTATACACCCAGTTATTTTTCAAATACCGTCCTATACAAAGTAGATTCGGAATGTCAATGTAGAGCCGGTTCAGTGCGAGGTTATTTGAGCCCAGGGAAACTAATCGTAAGTTTGTTTCGTTTGTTGGTATGGTGTGTGACCATTTTCAGTTATATCACGGCGTTACCTGGATAGGTTTCTAGTTCTACTTTTCCCTTTATCCTGACACCAGTGAACCCTACAATCATGAGCGCCAACAGGAGAAAGCTGATACTTCCATTTTGGAATGACGGCGCCTGGGATCGACATACAATGTAGCTTATTCCAGCACCCCAGGCGAACGCTCTACCACTTCACCATAGAGGCTGTACTAATCTGAAGTTTTTTTTTAAGATAAACGTATGTCCGTGATTCCATTCAATTTGATTCAAATTGACAATATGTACGGTTGATGACACCCCCCTGTGCCTAAATGGCAAATATAATCGAGTCGGACCATACTGCGCGATTGTGATGTTATTATGGGTCTGCACTGGTTGCATATTGCTGGTTTTCGTTAATTTATTGGTGAAATCTAAAACGTTACCAAGAAATCAAGTTTGTAGGAAGGCGTATTCATAACGGTCGCGTAGCTTCTTCAGAAAAATCTAAATTCTTCAGACCACATTTTGTCAGACTAAGCCCAGTTTAATTGTGAATATTAAAAACAAAAGGTAACTGTTAAAATGCCAAAACCCCCATAGTTCTTTCTTTTTTTGTAACCTAGTGTTGACTGATTCTTTTAATAATCATATTATTTAACAATCACTTCACTTTAATTGTTTCTGCATTTTTAAACCCAAACTGTAACGGTTAGAACGATATTATGTACGCACCGAACCCGGTTAGCTCAGTCGGTAGCGGTGCGGGAGGTTAACCAAGAGGTTGTGACTTCGAACCCTTGCTCGGCCAACTTTCTTTCCGAGGTTTAACAAAAGTCTATGCGACGAGTGTCAATCGTCTTACACAAATGGGAAAGTAGCCAATTGTATGGAATGTCTTTTTAGTTGAATACTGGTCTGAGAAAGCCAGAAAACCATTTTCAGATGAACTTGCCTCCGTGATTTGACTGAAAACCTGTTGAAACAGCGTTAATCCACAATTAGTAAAAACCACCGAACTGAAATAACTTACAAAAACGTATTCTTAAGAATGTTTCCATCATCAGTACCTATCAAAACAATCACGTTTTCTTGCCGAAGTCAATATTTCAATTTCACATTTTCGCCGTCAGTAACAAATGCATTCTTAACCCTTTGCCGCATGCAGTCGCATCTTCAGCAAATGCATATTCTGACAAAATGGTACATTGCTCATTATAAACAATTTCTCCTTTTGACACGATGTTTTAAGTTCTATTCAATAATTATACTTTAATTCATTGATGCATTCAGTGTTTTTGCTAATATGCTTTCAATGTCGCCTGCTACAGATTTATTGTTTGTGGGAAAGCGTTCAAGTTAAAATGAAATACAGGAATTGAGGCGGATCATTCAGTTTTACGATGACAGTCCCGTGAATGAATCTTGAATCATGACACCACAAGTCTAAATGCCAATTTCTATCTAAAACTCGATAAAAAATACATAAATATCTTTCTTTTAAAAAAATGACATCTGACATAAATCAGGTTCTGTGAATAACTCTTTCAGCGCCAATAGTAATATTGAGGCTTTTGCAAACAATACAGATTCATGTGAGTCAGCTCGTACAGAGCTGTTTCACCCGAAATCAGTATTGTTTTGAACCTTTTTAAAAGTTATCAAACTATTCCAAATCGCATACTCGTTGAACAAAAAGGAATTTAGTCAGATTACTATAGGAAATACGGCGCTGAAATAGTTAATATCTACCATAATATGTCCAAGTAACTATTGCCTTATGATCTCGTTCTAACTCAGAAACTTTATACTGACTGACCAAAAAAGATGATGATTATTCCAACAACGTTTATGATCAAATATGAAAGAAAAAACAGCCTGTCAGTGACGCAGCAGATGACCTTCCACTCTCGTAAACACTTTTCTTTCGCCTCTGCCTTGGCTTTCTTGTCTTGGAACTTCTCGAGAACCTCGCGAATCGCTCGAATATCATCGTGCAAGGACGAGTAAACACACATGTCTTGCAAATTGTTGTGAATATTATTTTGGTCTATGCCATCGCCGCACGAGGACATTCCACTATTCTGATTGCGATTGTCTCGCCCGTTGTCAAGGAGACGGACTCGTGCGTATTTCATCTCCGTGTCGGTATAGGAATTCTGTTGGCCACCCTTTACTTTGGCTCCCCGTTTATTGCGCTTCTCATTATCGTAATCCGGCTCTAATAGCTGGTCCCGAATGCAAAGCATCCTTGCAAAACCATCGATCATTATCTAGAAATAGACGTATACATAGTGAAGTTGTTGTTGCAATCGGTCCTACTAAACACTGCAAAGACGTGCAAAGACATGCAATGACGTGCAAAGACATGCAAAGACGGTTTAAAGGGTCTTTTAACTGTCTTTTTGTGTGTAAATTATACTTTATAAAAGATATTTACATTAAGCAATTAAATAAATAAATAATTAAATTAAATTAAATTAAATCATTTTTGATTTTAATTTTATTTATTTAATGTAGTTATCTGATATAAACTATTATCTAAAGAAATAGTTTAGTTAAAGACCGTGTTAACCGTCTTTGCATGTCTTTGTCATACCGGCGACGGCTATTTTGTAGATATTTGTTTATTTTCATATCAAAATTAGTGTTTAAAAGTACATTTTCAAAACTTTTTTGGTTTTAAGTTTATCTATTTGATGTATTTAACTTATATAAACTATTATTACAAGAAATAGTTTACTTTAAAGACCGTGTTAACCGTCTTTGCATGTCTTTGTCATACCGGCGACGGCTTTGTTGTAGATATTTTGTTACTTTTTTTAATTCTTTTTTTTTAATTTGTAATTACTTAATGTATATATCTTATATCATATATAATTTATTAAAACAAGTTAGTTTAAAGACCTTTTTAACCGTCTTTGCATGTCTTTGCATGTCTTTGCAGTGTTTAGTAGGACCCTGTTGCAATAGCGAGATAAGAGGTGTTAGTATTGTACTACGCGGGGGGTGGACAATACTAAAACCTGCATCGCTACTGCAACAACATTTTCCTTTTAGAACAACCTTTAACCCTTTCCCTCATATAGACGCTTTCTGACGCCTCTGCAGCAGACGGCTTTTTGAAAACATAGTGAAAAAAGAAGAAATTGCTCAAAACGAGCAATTTCTCCTTTTGACACAATGTTTTCCATTTTTATTCATAGGTTATCCATTCAATTTTAGAGATTTTTCTCGCAGAACAGACTATACTTACACTCCTTAACCAATACATACTATTTTGATATGTATACTCGGAGAACAGACTATACTGACACTCCTAAACCAATACGTACTATTTTGATATGTATACCCGAAGAACAGACTATACTTAAACTCCTAAACCAATACGTACTATGTTGATATGTATTCTCGGAGAACATACCATACTTACACTCTTTAGCCAATACGTACTATGTTGATATGTATTCTCGCAGAACAGACTATTCTTACACTCCTTAACCAATACGTACTATGTTGATATGTATTCTCGGAGAACAGACTATTCTTACACTCCTTAACCAATACATACCATGTTGATATGTATTCTCGCGGAACAGACTATTCTTACACTCCTTAACCAATACGTACTATGTTGATATGTTTTCTCGCAGAACAGACTATACTTACACTCCTTAACCAATACATACTATTTTGATATGTATACTCGGAGAACAGAGTATACTGACACTCCTAAACCAATACGTACTATGTTGATATGTATACCCGGAGAACAGACTATACTTACACTCCTAAACCAATACGTACTTTGTTGATATGTATACTCGGAGAACATACCATACTTACACTCTTTAGCCAATACGTACTATGTTGATATGTATACTCGGAGCACAGACTATACTTAAACTCCTTAGCCAATACGTACTATGTTGTTATGTCTACTCGGAGAACATACCATACTTACACTCCTTAGCCAATACGTACTATGTTGATATGTATACCCGGAGAACATACCATACTTACACTCCTTAGCCAATACGTACTATGTTGATATGTTTACTCTGAGAACAGACTCTACTGACACTCCTAAACAAATACGTACTATGTTGATATGTATACCCGGAGAACAGACTATACTTACACTCCTTAGCCAATACGTACTATGTTGATATGTATACTCGGAGCACAGACTATACTTACACTCCTAAACCAATACGTACTATGTTGATATGTATACTCGGAGCACAGACTATACTTACACTCCTTAGCCAATACGTACTATGTTGATATGTATACCCGGAGAACAGACCATACTTACACTCCTTAGCCAGTACGTTCTATGTTGATATGTATACAATGTTTTCCATTTTTGGTAGACTTGCGCATGCGCAGAGGCTGCCATAGTCATAGTGAGTTTGAAGTCACGTGATGTATATGCCCTTCACCACCAACAATTAAGTGCAATTTTTGGTTTGACTAATTTACGAATGCTCACAAAAGCAAACATAGAGTAACGAAAAAAAAATCCGATTATTCAAGCTTATAATAGAAAATAACAAGTCTTGTAAGTGTAAATATCATATTTAAAGTGTACACAATTATTTAGATATCACTACGCCAATATAGCACTGCACCGCGCAATTACCCTTTGTAAATTGTAACCCTTTTTTCCCTCTCGGCAGAGATGTAAACATCCACTCGCCCGCTAGCATAAGCGAGTGGAATGAAGGATCGGCTAGTACGAAATTCTAGGTGCTAGTCCATACATATTCGTTCATGTCCTTATTCATAAAGAACGTATGCATTGCTAAGCCTTTTCTTTCTCTTTCTCTCAGTCCATCTATTCGTTCGACAACGATTAACGATGACTTGCATTTTGGATAGGTGCTTTCGACAAGGTCCGCGTCTAAAGAAACAAATTTCATCAAATGATTTGAGCGCTTTAAATCACTTGTTTATAAAGCGTTTAGAATACTTTGATTATAATAGGCAGAACGAATAACGAATAAATCTTGCAAGAAATCGATCATAACTGATTCATCCTTTTATTCTAAATTTGTATTACACAGTTCAAAATTAGATTTTGACAGTTTGTTCGTTATGATTTTGAAGCGATTCAAGATTTTGACGCGATTATTTCGTTCAAAGAGTTGATTACTAACAGATGACTAAGTTGATGATGGAAAGAACATTAACAAGTTAAGTTAAGCTAAAACATGCACAGGCAGGCGAGTGTTTCATTAGGATAAGTGCAACACTCAATTCCCAATCCTGCTTGCCCTTTAACAAATCACAACCCACCCCATAATATAAAAACTCTGCAGCAGACGAATTAAAAAAAATCTGAGCAAAGATACAGAAAATCACATTTATTGGAAGTGTAATCATTGAATATAGTTGAAAACATTGTTGCAAAAGGAGAAAGCTTGTTATGAGCAATTTCTTCTTCTGCATCAATGTTTTCAAAAGTCGTCGGCTGCAATTACGTATGCAAGTGGGAAAGGTTTAAATAAGAAACACTTTTTCAAATGATAGTCAGTTGGCTATTCTAGTATATAATGTCCGTCTTAAATAATAATGACAAAACTTTCAAAAAACAAGAAAAAGATTTTTTACAATTTAATTGAAAACATATTTAATCAAAGTTGGGAAAGTTGTCTCTTTCCGTGCTTTTTTTATGAGAGTTCAAATCACAAGCAAAACTTATGGGACAGAGTTGACAAATAACACATTGACACAATTTCAGATTTAGGCTTTGTTTCTGTCAAACTGCTGAAGAAGACAACACTGAGACACACATTTTGATTAAAAGTTTATTTAAAAAAAGGAATAATTTTATTTATGATAAACAACATTACAATGATGGTGTAGAAAATACATGTCAACAATACATTTTTCAATTTGTACATTCATTGCACAGACCAAATCTTAGCAAGTTTGAAATTATGGACCTCTCAGCACATTTTTTTCTCAATTCATAAATTCTTGGCAGGATTTTACTGCTAAAATTGATGATTTTTTTAAATTTTTGGCCGGATTGCTCTAGCAATTCAGGTCTATAGATTGGCGATGTCTGTCTCTCCGTCTGTCTGTTCGTCAACATTTTGGTTAAAGTTTTAGGTTGAGGCAAAATCTCAGCACTGGAAAGGGTTACACACTTGAAACTTTGCCTGAAGGTAACCGGTAAAATAAATATTCATATATGCACTTCTGTATCTCTTCTTAAACGATCGCAATTCTACCTTCAGTACTTTGTACTTTGATTATTCATAGGTTATCCATTCAATTTTAGAGATTTTTCCACTTTTTGACAAAATATGTTCAAAGTCGTCTTCTGCAGAATTGTCATATGGGGGAAAGGGTTAAGACAGATACAAGATTTATTTTTAATTCTAAATAAAGAATTACCATCATTTACACATACAATATAATGTATGATAAACATGTGAACCACGTTCAACTTCCGCATTTTGAATGACGTAAAAGCATATTTCAGTGACGTACTATATAATTAGACATTGTGTGTGACTTATCGATACTCTTTTTAATAAGACATTGTGTGTGACTAACCGAGACTTTTTCTATTAGACATTGTGTGTGACTAACCGAGACTTTTTCTATTAGACATTGTGTGTGACTTACCGAGACTTTTTAATAAGAACTTGTATGTGACTTACGAGACTTTTTCTATTAGACATTGGTTCTGACTCACAGAGACTTCCTTACCAGACAATATCTAGGCTTACTCTTTCGGTGATAAAACTATAAATGTCCTTTCCAAATTTGATTAACAATGGCCTCGCGTTTTTAATGTTCGTTTAATTTAGCCTAATCGTGCCAACAGTTGTCTGCTTAAGATGGTTTAAAAGTCTTTATTATAAGAGAAAGGTAGACTGGACGTCTACACGAAAGTCCTGATAATTGTTTGGTGAACTTCAACATCTTACCAGACTAAACAAAATTCGACCTGACAAGGCACGCATGGACATATTTGTAGACTCTTACTTTTTTTGTAAGACATTTTGTGTGACTTTCCGAGACTTTATCTATTAGACATTGTGTGTGAGTTACCGATACTTTATCTATTAGACAGTGTGTGTGACTTACCGATAATTTATCTATTGGACATTGTGTGTGACTTATCGAGACTCTTTCTATTAGACAGTGTGTGTGACCTACCGAGACTTTTTCTATTAGACATTGTGTGTGACTTATCGAGACTTTTTCTATTAGACATTGTGACTTATCGAGACTTTTTCTATTAGACATTGTATGTGACTAACAAAGACTTTTTCAATTAGACATGGTGACTTATCGATACTTTTCCTATTAGACATTGTGTGTGAATAACCGAGACTTTTTTATTTGACATTGTGTGTAACTTACACGACTAATTCTATATAATTAGACATTGTATGTGACTTATCGATACTCTTTTTAATAAGACAGTGTGTGTAACTAATCGAGACCTTTTCTATTAGACATTGTGTGTGACTTACCGATACTTTTTTAAATAAGAACTTGTATGTGTCTTACGGTACTTTTTCTATTAGACATTGGTTCTGACTCACAGAGACTTCCTTACCAGACAATATCTAGGCTTACTCTTTCGGTGAGAAAACTATAAATGTCCTTTCCAAATTTGATTAACAGTGGCCTCGCGATAACTCGAACATGTGATAACTCGAACATGTGATAATTCGAATATATTCGTATATCGCAACTCAATTCCTTAAATGGATATGTCTATCGAAACCGGCATAGCAGCAATTCGAATTGCTCAGACGAGCAAACTATGGTTGATAAACATGGAACGGTATGTGCGTATGAAACAGCAATTTATTTTGGTAGTGCACCGAAATTACATAAATTACAAAGTAATGCCGATCGATGTTATCTTGACACCGATCAGTCATTAATACTGAATCCCGAAACCCTGAGCGTCAAGGTGAGAACCCATCCGTATGGAATTTATATTCTACCGGGTTTGATATGACCCGACCAGGTATCAAACTCTGGTCTCCCGCCCAAAGACCGACGCCAGTGACATGCCTCGAAACGGTTTTAAATTCTGAAGTGGGAACAAACGCTTCCCTTTAACTGTTGAAATAGTTCGATGTCCAGCCATAACTGCACCAAATATAGTTAAATGCTTACTTCGCAGACAGAGTAATCTTACTAACCGGTCGATTAAAACCTACAAATATTACATAAAACTTCGTTTTGTAATCATAATGTGAGAAAACCGGTTTCCTGAAATGGTAAAAACGGATTGATTTTTCACCTAACTGCATTAGTAATTGTAACGTATATTCTCGCCGTCTGTTATTTAGTGTTTGACGCACATTTTACTCTTTCCCACTAAACCCTATCCCATAAACAGTAAATCAGCGGCAGTAGGCTTTGAAATACTATGGAAACTCTCTTTTAATGAACATGTACATGTTGAATAGAATTGAAAACGTTGTTACAAAAGAAGACATTTTTGTTTTTTTCCTGAACGTAAGTGGAGTAAAACTTCATGAACAAACTAACACTCCTTGACAACTATGACGCTCTGTTAATAGTTACACTCCTCGGAGAAAACATACCGTACTCCTTAACCAATACATACTATGTTGATATGTATACTCGAAGAACAGACTATACTTACACTCCTTAACCAATACATACTATGTTGATATGTATACTCGAAGAACAGACTATACTTACACTCCTTAACCAATACATACTATGTTGATATGTATTCTCGCAGAACAGACTATTCTTACACTCCTTAACCAATACATACTATTTTGATATGTATTCTCGGAGAACAGACTATTCTTACACTCCTTAACCAATACATACTATGTTGATATGTATACTCGAAGAACAGACTATACTTACACTCCTTAACCAATACATACTATGTTGATATGTATACTCGAAGAACAGACTATACTTACACTCCTTAACCAATACATACTATGTTGATATGTATTCTCGCAGAACAGACTATTCTTACACTCCTTAACCAATACATACTATTTTGATATGTATTCTCGGAGAACAGACTATTCTTACACTCCTTAACCAATACGTACTATTTTGATATGTATTCTCGCAGCACAGACTATTCTTACACTCCTTAACCAATACATACTATGTTGATATGTATTCTCGCAGAACAGACTATTCTTACACTCCTTAACCAATACATACTATTTTGATATGTATTCTCGGAGAACAGACTATTCTTACACTCCTTAACCAATACATACTATTTTGATATGTATTCTCGCAGCACAGACTATACTTACACTCCTTAACCAATACATACTATTTTGATATGTATTCTCGTAGAACAGACTATTCTTACATTCCTTAACCAATACATACTATGTTGATATGTATTCTCGCAGAACAGACTATTCTTACACTCCTTAACCAATACATACTATTTTGATATGTATTCTCGGAGAACAGACTATTTTTACACTCCTTAACCAATACGTACTATTTTGATATGTATTCTCGCAGCACAGACTATTCTTACACTCCTTAACCAATACATACTATTTTGATATGTATTCTCGCAGCACATACTATACTTACACTCCTTAACCAATACATACTATTTTGATATGTATTCTCGTAGAACAGACTATTCTTACACTCCTTAACCAATACGTACTATTTTGATATGTATTCTCGCAGCACAGACTATTCTTACACTCCTTAACCAATACGTACTATTTTGATATGTATTCTCGCAGAACAGACTATACTTACACTCCTTAACCAATACATACTATTTTGATATGTATTCTCGCAGCACAGACTATTCTTACACTCCTTAACAAATACATACTATTTTGATATGTATTCTCGGAGAACAGACTATACTTAAACTCCTAAACCAATACGTACTATTTTGATATGTATTCTCGGAGAACAGACTATACTTACACTCCTTAACCAATACATACTATGTTGATATGTATTCTCGCAGAACAGACTATTCTTACACTCCTTAACCAATACGTACTATGTTGATATGTATTCTCGGAGAACAGACTATTCTTACACTCCTTAACCAATACATACCATGTTGATATGTATTCTCGCGGAACAGACTATTCTTACACTCCTTAACCAATACGTACTATGTTGATATGTTTTCTCGCAGAACAGACTATACTTACACTCCTTAACCAATACATACTATTTTGATATGTATACTCGGAGAACAGACTATACTGACACTCCTAAACCAATACGTACTATGTTGATATGTATACCCGGAGAACAGACTATACTTACACTCCTAAACCAATACGTACTTTGTTGATATGAATACTCGGAGAACATACCATACTTACACTCTTTAGCCAATACGTACTATGTTGATATGTATACCCGGAGAACATACCATACTTACACTCCTTAGCCAATACGTACTATGTTGATATGCATACCCGGAGAACATACCATACTTACACTCCTTAGCCAACACGTACTATGTTGATATGTATACCCGGAGAACATACCATACTTACACTCCTTAGCCAATACGTACTATGTTGATATGTATACTCTGAGAACAGACTCTACTGACACTCCTAAACAAATACGTACTATGTTGATATGTATACCCGGAGAACAGACTATACTTACACTCCTTAGCCAATACGTACTATGCTGATATGTATACCCGGAGAAAATACCATACTTACACTCCTAAACCAATACGTACTATGTTGATATGTATACTCGGAGAACAGACTATACTTACACTCCTTAGCCAATACGTACTATGTTGATATGTATACTCGGAGAACAGACTTTACTGACACTCCTAAACCAATACGTACTATGTTGATATGTATACCCGGAGAACAGACTATACTTACACTCCTAAACCAATACGTACTTTGTTGATATGTATTGTCGGAGAACATACCATACTTACACTCCTTAGCCAATACGTACTATGTTGATATGTATACCCGGAGAACATACCATACTTACACTCCTTAGCCAATACGTACTATGTTGATATGTATACCCGGAGAACATACCATACTTACACTCCTTAGCCAATACGTACTATGTTGATATGTATACTCTGAGAACAGACTCTACTGACACTCCTAAACAAATACGTACTATGTTGATATGTATACCCGGAGAACAGACTATACTTACACTCCTTAGCCAATACGTACTATGCTGATATGTATACCCGGAGAAAATACCATACTTACACTCCTAAACCAATACCTACTATGTTGATATGTATACTCGGAGAACATACCATACTTACACTCCTTAACCAATACGTACTATGTTGATATGTATACTCGGAGCACAGACTATACTTACACTCCTTAGCCAATACGTACTATTTTGATATGTATACCCGGAGAACATACCATACTTACACTCCTTAACCAATACGTACTATGTTGATATGTATACTCGGAGAACAGACTATACTTACACTCCTTAACCAATACGTACTATGTTGATATGTATACTCGGAGCACAGACTATACTTACACTCCTTAGCCAATACGTACTATTTTGATATGTATACCCGGAGAACATACCATACTTACACTCCTTAACCAATACGTACTATGTTGATATGTATACTCGGAGAACAGACTATACTTACACTCCTTAACCAATACGTACTATGTCTATATGTATACCCGGAGAACAGACCATACTTACACTCCTTAGCCAGTACGTTCTATGTTGATATGTATACGCGGAGGTAAGCCTACTTTACTTAAACTCCTTAGCCAATACGTACTTTGTTGGTATGCACAATTGGAGAAAACTTAACAAACTGACACTGCTTAACCAATACGAACTATACTGATGTGTATACCCGGAGAACACAGATTATACTGACACTTCTTAAGCAATCCGTAAACCTACCATACTTACACTCCGTAACCAATATGGCGCCCGGTTTATTTGGACACCCCGAAAAAACAAACATACTATACTTACACTCCGTAACCAATATGGCGCTCGGTTTATTTGGACACCCCGAAAAAAACAAACATACTATACTTACACTCCGTAACCAATATGGCGCTCGGTTTATTTGGATACCCCGGAAAAACAAACATACTATACTTACACTCCGTAACCAATATGGCGCTCGGTTTATTTGGATACCCCGGAAAAACAAACATACTATACTTACACTCCGTAACCAATATGGCACTCGGTTTATTTGGACACCCCGAAAAAACAAACATACTATACTTACACTCCGTAACCAATATGGCGCCCGGTTTATTTGGACACCCCGAAAAATCAAACATACTATACTTTCACTCCGTAACCAATATGGCGCTCGGTTTATTTGGACACCCCGAAAAAACAAACATACTATACTTACACTCCGTAACCAATATGGCGCTCGGTTTATTTGGATACCCCGGAAAAACAAACATACTATACTTACACTCCGTAACCAATATGGCGCTCGGTTTATTTGGACACCCCGAAAAAACAAACATACTATACTTACACTCCGTAACCAATATGGCGCTCGGTTTATTTGGATACCCCGGAAAAACAAACATATATACTATACTTACACTCCGTAACCAATATGGCGCTCGGTTTATTTGTATTTGAACACCCCGGAAAAACAAACATTCTATACTTACACTCAGTAACCAAGATGGCGCCCGGTTTATTTGGACACCCCGGAAAAGCAAACCTACTATACTTACACTCCGTAACCAATATGGCGCTCTATTCATTCGGACTTCTTGAAAACCAAACATACTATACTTACACTCCGTAACCAAGATGGCACTCGGTTGATTCGGACCTCTTTCAAACCAAACATACTATACTTTATTCGGACACCCCGGAAAAACAAACATTCTATACTTACACTCCGTAACCAATATGGCGCTTGGTTTATTTGGACACACCGGAAAAGCAAACCTATTATACTTACACTCCGTAACCAATATGGCGCTCGGTTTATTTGGACACACCGGAAAAGCAAACCTATTATACTTACACTACGTAACCAAGATGGCGCTCGGTTTATTCGGACACCCCGGAAAAACATGTTGGCTATGATGGTCGCCAGGACCGTGGACATTGTGATCATCACCATCGACAGACAAAAATAGCCACCTGAAATAGACATGGTATATACATGCTGTAATCGTTGTACAAATGATAACATACTATATAGGGAAGTTAAGATGATTATCAAGATATTTTAACCATGTTTTAAAAGACGCAATCAACTGTTGTTTAAATCAATGTTTCGAAACTATCACGACACAGGGATTCTGAATTGGTGTTATCTATTATTCTAACGGTCAGTTTTGAGGAAAATGTTGTTGTGGTTTAAAAGAAGTTTAACCCTTTCCCTCATATAGACGCTTTTGACGCCTCTGCAGCAGACGGCCTTTTGAAAACATAGTGACAAAAGAAGAAATTGCACAAAACGTGCAATTTCTCCATTTGCCACAATGTTTTCCACTTTTTGTCATAGGTTATCCATTCAATTATGGAGATGTTCTATGTTTTGACAAAATATGTTCAAAGTCGTCTGCTGCAGAATTGTCATATGAGGGAAAGGGTTAATTAAGGCATCAGATGTGACTGGTTGAAAACATATTCCAATGCAAAAGCAGATGTTACGGGTAATGCGTTCGATCTCAGGTCTTCTGACCGACCAGACACTCGAAATATCAGCCAGTATGAAGGCCAACATACGGGCCCGTCCATTGTAACCTGTACATATGGGCTATGTGAACAGTGTAGGTCATGATCAGCATATGTATCCGCATAGTCGGATCAACATGTACACTGTTCCCTTATTACATGTAGTAACATTTATATATTAGCTTGTTAGAAGCTTCTGTCAACCTGTGAGCCGTCTAGCGAGAAAACCAACATTGTGGACTCAATGACCCGGATTCAGCCTAAGCATGCTGCGCAGGCTTACCCGGATAGACACTTTTCGTCTCCTGTGGATTTTCTGTTTCAGGAGTCATTACTCTATAGCTCTATCCCCCTGAGACGAAATGTGTCGGCCCGGATCAGTCTGCGCGGATTGCGCAGGCTGATCTGGGTCGATACATTACGCAGATGCCATCATGTTGGTTTTCTCGCAGGACGGCTCATATGTAGATTCTGATAAGACGTAGCAGATAGACAGAGTGATCTGATTGTTGAAGAATGTCAACCTGTACCTTTTCCAATGGACTGGCTCAAATGGCTTCGATTTGAGGGGAATTAACCCTTTTATATGTATTTATAATCGATATTACTTATACTGTTCGATATTCTTTGAACATTAATAAACACAACTGTGTATTTCGAAACAAAAAAACGCTGAATTACACGATCGTTTTTTATCACACATGTTTGCCACATTCGATTTGTAAGTCAAAAATATTCTCGAAAAACAAGTATGTTTCAGTTATGTGTTGGTTTCGTTTCACCTGAAAAGAATTGTTTTATTCAATGAACAGTAATAATAAGTGCATATTGAGCAGGGGTCAGTAAATGATCTCGCACAAATGATATGGAAACATTAAAAAGGCGACCTGGCAATTCACGGCCATCGTTGTTATGAATACACTTTTCTCGATCTGCAGTAGTCTAAATGCTAGATACAAAACCGCCACGACGACATCTTTTTCCCCTGTGCGCGACTGTTGAGAAACCAATAAACTTCGTACCTACTACGTATGAAAGGCAATTAACACCATCGACTTGCCTGTGAAATCCAATTGACGTGATGTTAACGAATATGTATGCCTTTTTAAAGTGGAGAATAAAAAACAGGCTGGCCAATTTTCCGGATTGGGCAATGACAAAATGTCGCGTTTATCGTGTCATTGCATTTATACCAGATATATACTTAAACCACGGGTGTACGAACATAATTATCTAGTTTTTAAGTTGGTGCAGAATCGCCTATTGTTCGAAGTAAAAACACAAAGCCTACAGAAAACTATGAGTTATTATAAGAGGACCAAATACTAGCGGCTCTTATCCTTGATAAAGAAGCATCAACATCGACATCGACTAACTTCGTCTTATAACATTTATCCTTCGAGTTATTAAACAATTTAACCGCTTCAAACGCATCGAGTCTTATATCATGCGTGTGATTTAGATTTCATGCGTGTCTTTCAGGGGCGTAGCTCCATTTGGGCACTGTAGGCACGTGCCTACACATTTTTTTTTCTCAAAATGCCCCCAAAATGCAGCTGCGGCAATAGACATCTGCGTAATGTATCGACCAGATCAGCCTGCGCTGTCCGCGCAGACTTATCCGGCCGACACATTCCGTCTTAGGGGGATAGATGTATAGAGTAGTTATTCCTGAAACAGAAAATCCGCAAGAGGCGAAAAGTGTCTATCCGGGTAGGCCTGTGTGGCATGCTTAGGCTGATCCGGGTCGATACTTTACGCAGAGTGTTTGTTGATTTTCTCACGAGACGGCCTACACATTGATAATTGCAAAGCTACGCCCCTGTCTTTGCACGCTCCAAGTGTCACAATACCTGTCGCCTTGTGCCTACATGTAAAAGAGCTAAAGACGTAGTTTTTGATAAAAAGCTACATGTGTCCTATTCAATTCGATGTTTTATAGGATCCTAAACGGAGATTACCCCCATTTTATTTAATTTTCAACTATTCGTTGACACAATATAGTGTTTGCTGACCGAGAAGAGAATGACCTTTAACAGCGCAATTGCATACACGGTTGATATTAACATAGAATATCAAAATAGTGAATATAAACTAATATATTAAATTAACTGTTATGTATTCACCATGAATTATAGGCCATCATATGGCAGGGTGTGTTACTGTTATTATTACAATATGTCCCACTTTAATAAATAATATATCTATCTAGCAACACATTCCATAAATTATCAGAGAATTGCGATTAAACCGGATCCAGATCATTCGGCATTATCCTGAAGCCTCATTAAGCGTTTCTCAGATTTCAATACGCCATTCAATATTTCTGAAAGCTTCACTACAAATAGCATATATATAATGCATCTACTTGAACAAATATTGTGTTTTTGACAGTTGTGAGTGCAGCTATGATAAAGGACGAGTCCAACACATCAGTTTTCTATACAATTGCAATAATATATTTGTTGTATAATTTTTTTTTTTTTTTCAAATCTAAGTGGCCATACATTATTTTGTGTAATTCTGCCAGACAGTCAAGTAAGTTATACTTGCGATTTTAACAGAATTACCTTCCCGCATTCGTGATAGAGACGAAAGAGTAAACATATATTATGACGCATTTCGATTAGTCACGAGTCTGCATTACACATTTGTGTGTGATACTGTATATACGGTCGAGTATGATGAACCTTGCCATTTTGAGCCCCGATAGCTCTGTTGGCAACGTTGACGTCTATCAATCCAGAGGTCGTTGGCTCGAACCCAAATTACGTCATTCATTCTTTCCGATGATGGACAACACTTCATGTTCGTCTTCCAGCAATGTACTAAATAATCTTTGTGGGAGGGTAGCCAGTTGCACAGGACTAATTTTGAATATAGAACTGGTACGAGAAAGTCGAGGTAGGTGAACTGGCTGCCGTAATATAACTAATAAACTGTTAAAAACGGCGTAAAGCTTAAATCAAGCACTTACCTATGAGAGGAATGGACTCTGCTGCTTTCGGTGTCGACTCAGATAATAGTAGCAACAGCACGAAGAATGCGACGAAAATGTTCATTCCTAAAACAAGAAACACTCTTTTAGACAGTCATAATGGACCGTGTTACACCACAGTTACACATGAATCATCAATATATGCTGTTATTCAATTAATTATATTCCAGTTAATGGAACTGTCACACGATGAATGCATATAAGAAGGTCACTTTACAAAGACATATGAGCCGTTCCACGAGAAAACCAACTTTATGGACTCTGCGTAATGTATCGATTCTGATCAGCCTGCGCAGTCCGCACAGGCTAATCCGGGCGGACACATTCCGTCTCAGGGGGTTAGAGGTATAGAGCAATGATTCTTAAAACAGAAAATCCACAGGAGGCGAAAAGTATCTGACCGGATTAACCTGCGCGGCGATATCCGGGTCGATACTTTATGCAGAGTCCACAAGGTTGGGTTTCTTGCGGGATGGCTCATATATCGAGTTCACTAACCTATCATTCAGTGATAGAGGCAGTTCAATTAACGCGAATAATGCAATCTGAAAGCGACACATTTTGGTTCAAATCGATGAAAATACTTCAAATCTTTAAGTATATATTTACATAAAATGTCGTCTAAATTTCTTGCCCAAGATCTTTTCTGGATGCAAATGCAACACAATTTAACCTTTCCGATTATACAAACGACTTCTGAGTCCTCTTTAGCAGGCTATATATAAACACATTGTTGAGAGAAAACGAGTAACTAATTGTATCAAAATGATTCGTTCAATGTTCAAGCCGTTCCGCGAGACAACCAACATTGTGGTATATGCGTTAAGTATCGACCCGGATCAGCTTAAGCATGCCGCGCAGGCTCACCGGGATAGACACTTTTCGCCTCCTGTGGATTTTCTGTTTCAGGAATCATTGCTCTATAGCTCTATCCCACTGAGACGGAATATGTTGGCCCGGAACAGTCTGCGCGGATTGCGCAGGCTGTTCTGGGTCGATACATTACGCTGATGCCATACTGTTGGCTTTCTAGTTCATGTTTTGATTGTTTCCTCATTGGGTTTTCAAAGTTTGTGACATTTTAAATACATTATCAGTCAAACATTTAACAGACATGACATTGTGATTTCCTTCGCCAATGGGTGAAAGGCGGCATCGATCCATAAAGACGTAAATATGTGAACCAATTATTCAATTAGCTGTAATGCATTATGGAAAAAAAATCATCGCATTTTAATAAAATAAGGTTTATCTTCTTAAAGCTTGATTAGTGAAATCGAAATAATAACAAAAGTCCTATTACTTTTGGATCATCTTTCGTATGATCCGTGCTTCAGAAACAAACCATGTTGGGGTATTTGAGACAAGAATAGAAAACGATATATTAGTAAGACCCTCTACATGTAGGTAATCTAAATGTACATTGTATGCCAGCACCGAAGCTTTTCAAATGCATCTTTGACACATTAGCGAACAGTGTAGATCCAGATCAGACTGACACTGACAAGAACGCACGGCGAAGCTTGCTGATCAGCATGTCTGCACATTCCAGAAGGTTGGTGTTTACGCTACGTGGTATATTATAAAATATCTAACTTAAATATCACGGAAAACCCCACAACATTAGAGCAAACATCAAATTGCCAGTGCTTTATATTACTTACAAGCTTTACCGCCCCCCCCCCCCCCCCCCCCCCCCCCCCTCCATCACCCTGCCCCCTCCAAACTGGCTACAACCTTTAAATGGCAAGATACCATATGGTAATTTTAAATAATGGAATATCATAATAGAACAAAATTAAATTTATAATAAACTCAATCAATGTATTATGTATACAAGTATAACATCAAATTAACATTTCTGTAGATCCTTACCCGATTAAAGCTTTATATACATAGAGGTATACCGACAATTCTTAATCTAGTGCCCACAAATTCATTTTACCATCATCTAAATTTCGGGTTATTTCGTTTTATACAATTTCCAAAATGATGTGAATTTGAATTGTTATACTTTGTAAATGAGCAGAACTCTGCCAAACTCAACCTTTATGTATTTCCGACAAGTGTCGATCCAGATCAGCCAGCGCACATGTACAGTCTGATCTGTCTCTGCACTTTCCTTTTATCAGCTCAGGTTAGTTTACATGTAGCATCGCATCAATGAAATTCATTGTATTGTGGCGGATTTGAAAATACGTTAATGTCCTGCGATAAAGATGTACCCAATTAACCTAATCATTTCTTGCATTTAGTTTTACCCCTCAAGCTTTCCATTCATTTACAGTCTTCAGTCGATTGCAATCATAGACAAATCCAAAGTTCTAGGACATGTGTGATAGCTCGTGGAACCTTTCGGTCAGTGCAGTATCGCACTGAGCTGATTTGATTTAGACCCGAGTAATTTTCCAAAATGTGTAATTCCTTTTTATGTTTTAAAACCAACAACAACATTAACGCATATTTTCGTATATCCTACAACATTTCAGCAGAGCTTCACATTATATATTTACCCGTTAGCTCTTGCTGTGCGACATTTAAATATTCAGAGAAAAGATTTGAATCAGCCAGTGGTGCATCAACAACATTGGCATTATGTAGGCGATGCAAACTTTAATCACACCCGAGAAAATCTATGTTGATTATGTATATCTAATCAAACGCTGAGCCAGCCGTACGTGTATCTCAGCCACGTTTAGCAATTTGGGTCTTATATCGTCTGCATATAGTGAAAACTCAGACAAGTCTTTGTATCCGCATAATCTCATCATGGGTCTTCACCGTCTGCGATTATGTTATATAAACAAAGGCGCATCGTCTATCAAGACACTGGAAGTGTAAGACACACTAGTTTTACTGCAACTGTAGCTTTAAAGTTTGTCAAACCGGAGTATCATTAATACCCGAAATCGCTATGCGCGGTCATCCTTTTCCAGCCCTTTGATTTTCCGTTTCAATAAGGGCATCAACTATTTCCTAGAACAAAGCAACAATAAACAAACACGTTAAACTCACCGACATTAAGTCGACCTGAAACAAGATCTGAATTAATAACAGTATTTCACAAGTTCTTTACTCTAACGCGAATAAGGTACATATGTATGTATTTAAAAACAGGCTTTATGAAGAAGAGAAAGCTTGAAGCAACTTTAGGAATTAAATATTGAATTGTTTCAGACTATTTTAAGAGAGACCTCTAATGACAAAGTTCAAAGATTTTATTCTTTATAGTAATGCTTGTGTTCAACATTTAGAACAACTGGTCTCCTAGGAATGTCACTTATCAGAACTGCCAAACAAAGCAAGCTCCTTTTTCTCTCATAAGTCATGGCTGGAATAATCATAACATTTGATAGAGAACTATGCATATACGTATGGATAAAAAAAACACACGTCAATAGTCATTGTGTATCATTGACGTTAACTACATTAATTCCTACCATTTTATACTTACTTACATATAATATCATTCTATGTTTATGTGTATGCAAATACTTACAATGACTTATAAGCCCTAAGGGCCGGGTATGGTTATTTCTGTGTTTATATCATATTCTTAACAAAAATATGTTTAGAACATATTAATAAACAATATCTTATTCTATTTTTCAAAGAACATATTGGTATTGAAATAATTATGTCATAATTGAGTTGCCTATAAATGGCGTAATATATTCACATCTCACAAGTTGCACGTAACACACAAACATGGCGTGTCGAGCCCTGATAAGTCAGTCGGTAACAAAGAGGACTATCAAACCAGGCTCGGCCGGCTATTTGTTAACGTTGTTTGACCAAGTAATTGTGACTAGCATCATTCGGTTTTCACCAATGGGCTAAATAGTAGCTGGTTACCCTAAACGAATGTTACGTAGAGTACTGGTATGGGAAAGCAAGGAAGCATACGTATGCGTGTCGCTGTAATATATCTGAGTTATGAGGTAAGGTTAAAGTTTTGTGAAAACGCAGACGAAGGGTATCACAATACCCCAACTTTTCTTTTATTCCAAACACAGACGAGCTCGAAAAAGGCAGGCTTCGTCGAGAGGTGATAACAATATGAAACGACATGTTCGATTAGCTTGATTGAAAAAATTATCATTAATCTCCATAGTGTTTATTCGTATTTCCTAACCGAGATTATATTTTAATTACTACACCTAGTGAACACATCCGTCTACATTTGGTAGAGCCATGTTTCTTGTTTCTGACTATACGCTTGGATTGTAGCCTCTCTCTTAATCCTAGATATCGTATCTAAAACGGGAGATTCACCAATGACCATTTTTATCCTGGCGCGAAACTGTACTTGGGGGCTAAGTCATGCGCAAACCGACCTTCGGAACCTTGCGACTCCGCGAAGTCGATCAGAACCTTCACTGTTTGCTATCTCGTCGAACAAGCAACCAAGTTTAAACAAACGATAACGAAAAAAACCACATAAACTATATGAAAATGAATTTTGAAACGTCTGAAGGTCGGTTTTCGCGTGATGTGGCTTATTTTATATTTGAGCTACATCATTTAAGCCTGTCAAAGTATATTGTGAATAGTGAAGACCCATGTGAGCTGTTTGATCTTAGTCTTAGCTTTTGGTTGTAATCTACCGATATAAATCTAACTCGTACTACTTAGTATGTGTTATGTGTGTTCAATAAATCTTGTGATGAAATCAGGAGTGCAACCTATTCCAAAATCAATGGCTTATGCAAATACATATAAAGGGAGTTAAATCACAAGTACACACACAGAAGACATTTGAACAAACAAACCAAGCAATGTTCAGCACATTTATAACCACTAATTATACGGTATCCAATCAGCTAGTTAGTATGAATACTCGCTTATTGATATAATATACCACCAATGACAAATACCACTCTTTTGAATCAACATGCAGGAGTTTACCAATATTACACACGACCTTTGCGACATTTGATGAAATATCTGAAACACACATGGCAAAGTAAACGTCTAAATGATTGGTTATATAGCTAATGTCTTATGAAAAATGCCATACTAATATATTACAGCATGCAGCACATGTCAACGTAGTAACTTCTAATTGTCCTAATATGCTGTAATGAAAGTGTTATGAAATAATGATTGTAGAATTTTGATGTATGATAACGAAAACTCTTTGTGCAATTTTTTTATATTTTTGGCAGCTGTTTCGGGACAGACATAAAGAGGTGTCCTTTTAGCCGTTTTCCTGGTTCTTTTCAATTATTCTAAAAGGTTGTGTATATAGTGACTGATATCTGGGCCTTGTATTTGCATAATTCCAATTTGCACAATACGTTGTTTGACATGAATATGCCAAAAGTGGGTCTGTTTATTATGCATGTATTTAGGCATTTAAAAAATCCGAAGTTTTCGTCCGTCTTAAACGATTCTAATATTTTCTAATGTTATTAAAACCGATATATAATGAAACAAATGATTCACGCCATTTTCATTGCAAAATGCTAATCTAAGAAAGAACGGCTTATTTGTCGGAATATGAAAACAATGAAAGTTTCAATGCATCAACTGTGCACACAATGTAATCCATTTTAAATGCAAGTGAATTGTGTCCATATGTTGTGTCAAAGGAGGAGACGAATTGGCCTTTGTTAAGATACAATGTTAATATAATTGAACTTGTGTACAAAGATGGCTCCTAAATATGTAACCCTTCATATTTTGTTTTTACAATTTCCCCATCTTCTATTGGCACGTATATTACCCTAACGAACGTATTATGCAAATACAAGGAAAACATAACAAAACATGGGGAAAATCGGTATGTATCCGGAAAATGTCCAAAATCATCCCCTGTAGAAATGTTTATAAAATTTAGACACAGTCGACTAGAAAAATGCAAGACCATAATGTGGTACTGTTAAAAGTCTTCGGACAGATCTTAGATTTTTGAGTTTTGTTTTCTGATGAACAACCTATCTTATATATTCGAGTATATTCACTTTCTTATATAGTTATTTTATGTAACTTGACTTGATCATTGTTATTTGTTATTATCATATGAAATAACTCTTCGGTAAGCTGTTTCCTTGCGTAGCAATCTCAATGTGATGTCAAAAAGCATGGTGCAATACATTTTCCAACAGAGCAATTGGTTACCTTTATCTGTAGACATGTTGCTACTGTGCTTGAGTGACTTGATTCGAGAACGAAATCATTCGTCGTTGCATTGTGACATGGTAGCTTTAGTTCCCTTACGTTTGGAATTGCGCTTATTTGATAACTAGAACAGTATTCAAGCTATTTTTCACGACAAAATGCCTTACACAGAGCGATTAAAAATGTCAGACAGGCTGTCTCATCATTATTTAGAAATAAAGAGACATTTGATATTTGACATTTAACTCATTAGATCAAACCATGGAAAAAGTGTGATCTCAGAATGAGTTGTTGCTTTTTTATCGATAAAAGAGTGAATTAAAAAGTTTTTTTTCAATTGCACATACCATCAGTAGAAACACATCAGAAGAATAGTCAACATTATGGTAATGCACCACCTACCTCTTTTGTATGCATTTTAATATGTCATTATGATCATAGGCCCCTATTAATGGAAGTTGTATAGGCCCCTAATGTTGGAAGTTGTTGACTGTACCTCGAATAAAAACATTAAAATTGACAAGACACACAGCTAACATGAAACATTAATATGGTTTAACACAAACTTTAACGCGATGCTTCAATTAGTTTTGTCTTAACATCGTTCCTGTAACAAACGCTGTTTGGGAGAACACCACATCAGATGGTCGTTGAAAACAATATATTATAATTGCCTATAAGATAAAGTATTAATGCAGTGAAAGATTCACTTACCTAAACTTAATTTGGCCGGTGATTCTGGAGGGACCCAGAATATAACTAGTGTTAAACATGATAACAAGCCACACGGTAACACTAGTATAACAGTATAAAACGCAACTTTTCGCTTCAGAGTCAAATAAAATTTTATGTCAATATAAGGCACATTTGGACAGCATTCGTACACTTTTCTGTTCCTAATACCAACATTCTCTATTATGTCCCACTCGTTGCTTTTTATATAGTCATCAACCATGAATCGTGGTATATTATCGAAGAACTGTAAGTCCATGTACTGCCCATCGTGAGTCCAGGAACCGAACTGCAAGTAACAGGTCTGTGTATCAAAAGGAAAGTATTTTGTCTCCAAACCACATGAACTTCTCAGAATAGCTTGAGGCATCCATATAATTGCGCCGGTATACTCGACAACGACAAGAGCGCTCCTCTGGTCTTTAAGGCGGTCGTCGGCACTGTCATCGACAAAGAAATCTTTGGCTCAATTCCAAACACACGTAACTACATTTTCTAAAAAGTACAGTTTAGCATGTTTGGTAATTTGCCATCGAAATAAAGTTAATGTTATTTATTTAAATTTTCATTTAATAACCTTTAGACTGATAAGTGCTAAACTTCTGCAAACAAACAAGGTAGTGAAACACGTGTTACGTCCATACTCCTAGTTTGTCAAACATAACACTTAGTGATTATTTGCATAGATCTTACATTGCCTTGAAACAAATATAGACACACATAGATGTTACAGAGCTGCAAAATAAGTGTTCGGAAAGATCTAAGTAAGAATGCACGCGATAGGTAAAGCAACTTTTTCAGATAGTCATGCAGTCAATCTTTTCTGGAAGATATTGTTTGAAAGGGTTTTTCATTTTTAATATCGCATTTTTCTAAAGTTTAAACTTTCTTTAGCAACACAGCATGGCTTTCTTATAGATATCTGAGATACTGCAATACATATTCTTCTGTATAAATCCTAAAGAAAATGATTATAATGTGATTAAGTGGTTGATGTTCAGATGTATCTATGTGAAATGCTGTCATACAAAAAGTGGGAAAGAAAGATGGTTGTTAAGAAGAATCTATGACGAGTTAAAAGGGGAGAACATGCATAGAAAAGCATCAGATAAAGTTGCAGATACATGTAAGTAGAAAGGGGGCAAAGATAGTAAAGAACATGCACATTGTGTCAACGATTAAAAGATTAACATAACAGAACAATAATTATGAAAGAGAAACTTGAGAAAAACACTACACCATCTACAGAAGCATTTGTTCGAAGTCCCTGTGCAACGACTTTGCCTATCTATACACAATTCAATGGACAAAAGAGCATGGAAGTTTACGTAAAAATCTGCATATCTTAAATTGTTAGAGTTTTTCCAGACGTATAAACTGGACTATAATATCCGGTGGTTTCATCACATTATACCTCACATTCTTATTCCAAAAACTTTACTGACATCATCGTTCCCTCCTTGTGATACTCCTTTAGTTATATGTTCACGATAGTTTTGAAGAATCTGTCTGGTATGTTTAATAATCTTTTCAACTGCCAGAAACAATCCTACATTTGCAATTCGTATTTGACATAAACTTTTAACATTTCTCTTTGTATAAAAAGTTAACACACACCGGTTCTTTTACTTTTTATCTACACAGGGTGCAAGAAATAGAGAAAGAGCCTACACTTAGAGGTCGAAAACTCACACCAACTTAACAAGTAACTTACCAAGCTGTAATTTTGCCGGTGACTCAGGTGGGACCCAAAATATGACGAGCGTTAGCGTGGAAAGTAGAGCACAGGGAAGCAATAGGATAAAACTATAGAAGGCCGTCTTCCGCTTTAGTACGACGTAAAACTTTAGATCTAGAAAAGGTATGCCCGGACAACACTCATAATACTTATCAAATCTTTTTCCGTAATTGTCAACTAAAATCCATTCATTGCCAGGTATAAAATCCTCGATCATAAACTTTTCCATATTGGAAAAGAATTGTATGTCCATTTGTGTACCATCGTGTGTCCAAGACCCGAACTTTAAATGACACTCTGTGGAGTCAAACGGGAAATATTTCGTGTCGAATGCACAGGTACTTCTCAGTATGGCTTGAGGCATCCAGAGAATCTTTCCGTCGTCATGCACGTTTACGAGTGCGCTTCGCTGTTCCGTCAACCTCGTATCAGCACTGGATTAGGAAAATGAAGAGACATGGTTCTTATTATATACTTTCCCTCTTCAGTATGTGTTCTCACAAGAGCTATGCCAAGAATATTAATGAGAGCATGAGAAAGGTGTATGTATTTTCACTTTCATGTCGAAGTTTATTTCGGCATGACGGCATGACGTATTTTACATCTGGAAACATGTTGTAAAGGGATGAACTGTGTATCCTCCAAGAACTATGTTCTGATGCAATACCTCTGGTGCTAATCCGGGCCAGTCATAAACCGCTACGAAGTAACGACATTGATTGAAGTAGTATAAGATTATACAATTACTAGTTCGTGTCGCATTCAACCGATGTACGAGTAGATCTATATCTGATGGTTACTGTAATGGCTTTTCTGGACCGACACTGTTTCATAAGAAACTTTCATATATTTGAAGATTTTAGCAACAGTAGTTATCATTGCGTTGTACTTGTTCTTCTTTAAGCCAAACTCTTACGAATTTAAAGATTTAAACGTGCCTTTTGCAGAACAGCTTGAATTATTTGCGCAGGCGTTTTAGCAATCCCCTCTCACAACATACAGACCTCAATACATGTTAATATCGATTATCTAAATGCTCGAAAGAGATATTTTGCGATAGTCCAATATCAGAAGCAAACTACCTAAATAATGAAACATTAACACTGTGGGTCTTGTTCTCTGTACCTGTGGATTCGACACATCTTGTCAGCGTGAAGACTTCTGATTTTACAGTATTTTGAATCGTCCGGTATTATAAACTACTTTCAGATGGGAACAAAGTTGAAGAACTTGAAATAAAAGACTTTTGCTATCGCATCAATAAATCATAGAGATAAATCATCCTTGGTGTGTTATGTTTTGTTAAGTTGATAAAGAAGAGAACCTTGATGTTAACAGATCAAATAAATAGAAAAAGAACATATTGCTGGAATTTTATTTTGTGTAAATGTTTTCTGATGTAATTTGATTCCCTTTGAGTGTTAGTGCAAATCTCGTGCTGTGAATCAAATAATTACGGTGTATTACACATATTGCTCAATTGTTTGTGAGTATGGATAAAACAGTTGGTTTATGTAGCTAGCAATGAACAAATAAAATAGTAATAGAGCATAGCAAGATATAGATGGTTATGTAGAAATAGATCTAAGTAATACCACGACACATATACTTCACATCAAACTCAACTGACTGCAAGTATTATTTGTTCAGCATATATCGACAGTACAAGATTATGAGTAAAAGAAACTATAATTAAAGTAGACCATGCCACTCCAACTTTAATACTTGTTCACTGCAGACATCACAAAAATAGAACAAATAAGGCTATTACGTGAAATGCTTCAAACTACGATTAATTTTGCTCACCAAGCATAAGTTTGGCCGGGGACTCAGGGGGTACCCAAAAGATAACAAGAGTCAGGCAGGAAAGCAAAGCACATGGGAGGATCAGAATAAAACTGTAGAAGGCCGTCCGTCTCTTCAACTTGACGAAGAACTTGAGGTCAAGGAAGGGAGTGTCTTTGCAACACTCATAGTATTCTACATTTCGTACGCCGTAATTATCGATCAAATCCCACTCGTTACCCCGTATATAGTCATCAACGAGGAACTTCTCTTTACCGTCAAAAAACTTCAAATCTAATTGGGTGCCATCGTGCGTCCAAGACCCGAATTTCAGATGGCATACCGTCTCGTCAAAGGGAAAGAATTTTGTGTCGAATGCACAGGTACTTCGAAGAATTGCTTGAGGGATCCACATAACATAGCCATCTTGAAATATATTAACAAGGGCCCTTCGTTGTTCCTGCAAGCGTGAGTCGGCACTGGAAAGTGTGTGGATTGGTGAAAGAAAAACGAGAACATTTAAAGCGATATGAGATCAATGAGAGGTATCAGAATATTATAAATACCGAAATTAATTGTTATCTATACTACTACTTTACTTAACGATTGTATAGAAAACGCGAAGCTTCATTTCAATGTTCTAAATATTTGTTATTAAATAACCTTGTCATAGACTCGGATCAAGCTGATGAATGTTTTATAATTATTACATTGACTGGAAAGCGTTGCTAAAATAATGAGTTTATGTTTATCTATATTAAGGACTATTGTCATAAAACATTTGAGTTATAAGTAGTGTATGTACACTAGTTGACCATTACAATCAATTTAAGACAGAACAGTAGCATATTTTGGGAAAAGTAGCTTTTCTTTTTAAATATACAACCTCAATGATTATTTGCAGCGGTAATGTTCTCTAAGAGAAGTTCCTTTAGTTAATACGCATGCTTTTAAATAGTTGACCTTGATATGATTGCATGTTCGCAACCCGTTTTTCTAATCAGGGTAAAGACCAATTTCGTGATTTTACCGTTGTGACTCAGAGCTGGATATTGAATAACATAAGTTGGAATATCCACTGCCTGATATGCATTTATATCACTTCTCTCAGAGAACAGCCGCATTTAGAGTCTTAAGAAACGCGATGATTACTTTGACTTACTTTCACGCTTTTTTTTTTTTTATTTAATCAAACAGACAAACGTCCTAAGTTCAATTTCGAAATCGTTACATTCGGACAAGAGCCTTGATACAGACTGACCTCCTACTGTTATTACTTAATAGAGAACTAAGATAATTTAACATTAGTAATAACGCTATTAATATATACATATACACATATTATACATAAACACATATTTTCAAAGCATATCTATTTAATCACCATCAAAATCAATGTTTTTTAGAAACTGCTTACACGATCATCTTGTAAGAAACGTTGCGAAAACAAGCCCATAGCCTTAAGAAGAATATAAACATTGTTCATAATCAGAAGCTTGCTCTCTGGTATAATCAAAATAACCATTTTCAAATTTTGTCACTCTTAATCATTGTTATAATAATAAGAAAAGTATACTTAGAGTACAACAAATTTAATTAAGCTCATTAACATGCAGTCCCTGTCAAAACGCTAACAACTGTTCTACAATAGTAAAGGTTCTTGTAAACAGTTTTCTTTGATACTGTAATATTGCCACGGGGTCTCTACGCACAACCATATGCATTTTTCATTTCTATCTAATTATATTAGAACTGTAGTAACATCAAACTTGTCTGACTTAACAAGATTTATGTCACTTTGAAGTTGAGACTCTGGATTCGCACAAAATGGTTTGTGGATTCGAATTCGGAAAGTTGTATTAGATTACTCCGAGATTGGCAGAGGAGCATGTTTACGTTTCTTCATAATACGATTTTATACGATTTTTAATTTAAAAAAAAAAGAAGATGTTTCTTTCAAATACGAATTATAGACTGCATATAGCATACCAGGTTGAATAAGATAACATTAATAATTTGCTTTAGAACTAACAATACTTACAAATTGTAAAGAACAATATCGGGTATCCAAACACTTTCCGGTGGAACCATTATTTTCTTCAGCCCATCGAACTTTTCCGGATCCCATGTTAAGAGTGCATCTTTCCATTGCTGCGTAGTTGGTAAAGTATTACACTAAATAAGTATAGGTATTCCTAACAGATGATTACCTACTACAACACGCGCACGTTTTACATTTACATGTATCAGTATTTAACAGGTGAGCCGTCCCGCGAGAAAACCAACATTATGGCCCCTGCGTAATGTATCGACCCAGATCAGCCTGCGCTGTCCGCACAGACTGATCCGGGTCGACACATTCCGTCTCAGGGGATAGAGGTATAGAGTAATGATTCCTGAAACAGAAAATCCGTAGGAGGCGAAAAGTGTATATCCGGGTAAGCCAGCGCGGCATGCTTAGGCTGATCCGGGTCGATGCTTTACGCAGAGACCACACTGTTGGTTTTCTCGCGGCACGGCTCATGTGTATATTTCAGGAGCTCTGTTTTGTAATTTTGAATAAAAGGATGCATTAGCCTCAGCACCAAACAATCAAGGCATTGTAAACGATGCATAAGATATATTTTTTTGTAATTTTTAAATGGTCTTATATGTTTTAATTTGAATGATTATCTAAGTAAACGCGAAATTGAATATGGGTTTGTTTTGAAATTATCAAAATGAGATGTTCTGAACATGGAAAAATACAACAGTTACAGATGTCAATATGAACGGAATTGGTCAAAGTGGTGATATGCTTCCCATTACCCTTTCCCACATATAGACGCTTACTGACGCCTCTGTAGCGGACGACTTTTGAAAACATTGTACAACAAGGGGAAATTGCTCAAAAATGAGCAATTTCTTATTTTATCACACTATTTTCAAACTTTATTAATAATTTAACCATCAGTATTCCCTATATTTGTCGAGTTGATTTCAACGTCGTCTGCTGCATATTTGCTTCATGTGGGAAAGGTTAAGGAAAGAATACATCACATGAAAATGTTCCATTCTAGAAACTGGCCATGAAGCGCTCTGATAGTTGCCATTATCTTGATGCTAATATATATATTCTTTTTAAATATACATGTACACATACTTTAAGTAAACAATACAAAATGTTTCATCCCCTGGCGGTCATGATTTCTACCAACCAACATGAAGTTAAGCAGTTTTTAGACTTTCATGGCAGGACTTTTTTGTATTTTTCGGCGATAGCTGTTTAACCTCAGCTTTGGCCTAGATATTAAACAAATGATCTTGATCGTAGAACAATCAAATGTTTTATTTAATGAATAATGTCGAAGAAATAAAGGAAATGAAACGTTTTGATTGGTTCATAGTTAATTTGGCGATCCTACGAGGGGCACTAATAAGATGAAGTTTTAAAATGAAATGTTCTGCATACTAACTTTTTATTGTTTTCCTTAAGAAATAAATTTCAGTGAAAGAAATCAGTGAAAACGTATGAAATATAATGTTTAATAGCAGAATATTAATTCTTTTTGAAACATGATAAGTTTTCAGTTATTTATCGTCAATTGAAACTTATACACCTCTTGGGAGCCTCGCGTAATCTCCAGTCATGTGGCATATTTTGATATTTTGGCCTTGATAATTTATTTATAGAAACTGAAGCTGGATGGAGATTGCCGATTAGCCTTTGGTTAACACATAGATTATTGCGCAAATTGTATAATTCATGGAAAATTACTGATTGTTTTGATTATTATCGCCGTTTATCCTTTTTAAAGATATTTCTTGTTTCAAGCTGGCCAGTGTTTTCTGATGTAAGGTGTTTGTAATTAGTGGTTACGTTGTAAAGGATAAAATGTTCAACCCCTGACAGTTTTGTTTTATATGAAACATGCGCTGGTGGTATATGGTAAGGGATTACACACGGAATGGTTCTTTAATTTGGATCAATGAGTTTCTGTGTAGAACACTTTTGAAGTTTACGTTGTCGACATAAAACAATGCAACCCGCTGGTGGATATGTTTTTATCAATTTGATTTAAATGAAGGTGGTGTCACAGTAGAACCTATAAATTGTTCTCACAATCAGGCCAGTACTTTTTGATGGCTTTAATTGTTGACCGTATGAGTATTTAAATTAGCACTTTAACACCCTAGTATCTAACACCTGCTCGGTTTATCTCGAAATGGGCGTGTCATGTTTAAGGAGGAGATTTCTCATTAGCAAGAAAAAAGAAACCAACCTCGCTCAGGTGAGCTAATAATCGGGAAATCCCGTGAAACAATGTCTAGTTCATTCACCCTGTTCGGTCCATTATCTCTCCTGATTTTGTTTAGCAGTAGTTTAGTCAGATAAATTGAAAATCAACGACACGCACAGCCATATAGCGAACCAGATATATGTCACAATGTGTATCGAAATTACACAGAGCGAATGCTTTGGCACCAGATGCTGTGTGTACACGCACACCAGTCGCTGATAAAAGTTCAAGTTATAACAGATAACTAGGAGTATCTTTTCTTTTTAACCACGTACCAAATACGAATAAATGATTTATAGATTAGCCAGGTGATGATACAGATTTTTGAAGAGAAGCGCTTTGGTATATTAATGTATGGTGAAGTAATTATGTCATTAAGAAGCATTGAGACAATCTTTGTTCAATTATAAACAAAGTGTACACTATTTATTAAGACAAATGCATCGTTTTTGCTTAAAAAAAAGAAGAAACAACATTGAAGTTCGCAGTGTATTTTTATTTTTTTTTTAAATTGCGGCTCTTAAACATTAATGAGACGATATGTTAACAAATTTAGCACTAAAATCATTTAAAAAAAAAAGAAAGAAAGAAGGTGGTTTTGGTTGTAGACAATACCCCCTTAAATGTTAGGTTAGTTTCAAGATTGAATAATCCATTTAGCACATTCCTAAGAACTATTAATAAATTAAGTAGTAAAGATGTCAAACTTTTCATTTGATTCTCAGAGATAAATATATTCAAAAAGAGGATGGTCGGTCAAGTAATGCAACAAGAGCTATTGCGTTCTCAATTTGTTTGGCTTTTAAATTATAGAAATACAACAATGAATATACTCACATAAGTATACCAAACATTCGTTTCGAGAACTTGATTCTTCTCATCTACATTCATAATTTGTATAAGACTGAGTCCAAACTCTACAGTTATGAGCTCGGACGTGTTGGTTACTGGACGGCCTACCGTCGTGTAGTTCTTGTACCTTTCCAGAAGGCATTTGATCAACGCCTTTTCTTTGGACACCGACTCGTACATTTCCCATTGTATCGGACAATCGCGCTCCAAACCTGTAAAAGATAAATGACCGATTTTATATGTAGTCAACATTACACTTAACCCGATCTATTAGTGTTTAACCCTCCCTTTCTCAC
This sequence comes from Serripes groenlandicus, assembly GCA_031761405.1. Classification (NCBI taxonomy): domain Eukaryota; kingdom Metazoa; phylum Mollusca; class Bivalvia; order Cardiida; family Cardiidae; genus Serripes; species Serripes groenlandicus. The sequence continues at coordinate 23,637,244 of JASEVX010000004.1, forward strand.
TTACTAGAAACCGGCAGAAGAATACATCTTAGCAAAAACATGGAAAATCGCTATACAATTTAGTTAAATTATTGAAAAGAGTTGAACATATTGTGTTAAAATGGAGAAAATTGCTCATTATGAACAAGCATCCTTTTGTCACGATGTTTTCAAAGGTCGTTTGGTGCAGATGCGTCATAATGCGGCCATAAGTTGGAAAGTGTTAAAGGTCATGATCAGGATCAACATGATTACTGCTTTACGGAAGATGCTTGTAACCTCATATGACTAAATGGCCAAAAGTTCCGAGCAAGTTCATCCGCGATGGCTGATCTGGGTGCATAACGGTTGGGTTTCGCATACATAAGTTATGTATCTAGAGTTGAGTTGATAAATATATAATTGATAAATCAATGGTTGATAAATATAGAATTGATAAATCAATGGTCGATAGATATATAATTGATAAATCAATGGTCGATAGATATAGAATTGATAAATCAATGGTCGATAAATAGATAATTGATAAATCAATGGTTGATCAAACAATGGTATACAAATCTAGAGTTCAGTTGATACATAGAGAATTGATAAATCAATGGAAGACAAATCTAGAGTTGAGGTGATAAATATATAATTGATAAATCAATGGGTGATAAATATATAATTGATAATTCGATGGTTGATAAATCTAGAGTCTAGTTGATAACTATAAAATTGATAAATTTAGAGTCGAGTTGATAAATATAGAAAAGATTAATCTATGGTTAATACATCTAGAATTGATTTGATATATATGTATATAAAATTGATAAATCAATGGTAAACACATCTAGAGTTGAGTTGATAAGTATAGAATTGATAAAACAATGGTTGATACATCAATGGTATTTGTTTTGTCTGTTGGAAAGTTCAAACGCACAGTACGTAATATATCGTTAACAAACAATTATTAAGAGGTTTTATGTACGCTAAAAACCAAACTCCCACACCGACGTAGATAGGTAAGGAATGATTATTGCAAACAGTCTGAGGGAAAATAATAGATACTTCGAGGAAAGAAAACGAGAGGAATAGCGTTCGTCCATGACCTGTAATTTTGTTGTTCTGATGTGAGCAATTTGCCCGCAATCAAAATGGTGAATTATAGTTTCCGTCGGTGTATTTTTTCCCCCCAGTAACATGGGTCTATACCTAAGTAACAGGCATTAAGTGGTACCTCTTATTTTCACAGAGTTATCAAGAAATGAACCATTGTTGTTTGTGTTAAGTGTTTGTGCCGTTCATTACATTTCAAGCATACCAGCTGTAATTACATATTTTATTCAAGCATATCTAGACGTCTGGTCGAAGTACATCAACTCGTTCAATGCCAAAGGTTATCTTGTCGGTTTTGCAAACAATACATATTAAGATGAGAGACAGCTCGTAATGACCTGTCTCACCCGACATCAGCATCGATTGCCATTCAGTTATCAAGAAAGTCCAAAACGCATGTTACATAAACACATGGAATTGTCCGATTTTGAGCATGGAAGAGTCTGCTTTAGGAAATTCCGAGTGAAATGAATGTATAGAGGACACTCGGGCTATCGGTTCTGTGCGTCGATTGAAGAGGCTGTTTGCGACTGAAGTAATTTTCGAGTAATCTAGATTTTGTCTGTCTGTCTGTCTGTCTGTCGGTCGGAAGCCATATTTTGTCCGGCCTATTTCTTACAAACCACTGGGTGGAATTCAATAAATTAATAATTTTACATGAAGCTTCTATACCAAGAGGAGATGAGCATATCCTAAAGGGGTTACACTTGCATGTTATTTTAAAGAGTTATGGCCCTTTTACTTATTTAGTTATGGTGTAGGTCAAGGTGCTGTTTAGGGACTTTATCATCTTCAGTGATAGTTCTAGTTTTATTTTATTTCGCCTAAAGTAATATTATGTTATTTATGTTATAAAGCAATATCTACAAAAAAAAAAAAAAGCCATCACCTTCAGCCCTAATGGTATACGGTCACATAATGCACATTATGATAACAACACTGAGAATACTGTCCCCACTAGTGTTATGCCAACATGCCTTTTTCTCTGAATAATGTCAAAGCGGCTTGTAATAAACCATTTCTATCATACATACGAATTTAAAGCAGACGGATTTTGAAAACATTGTGCCAAAAGAAGAAATTGCTCACGATGAGCAATTTCTCCTTTTGCCACAATATTTTAAACTTTTTTCATTAGATACGCGCTTATTTAGCGAGATTTTCCTTTTTTTTTGCCTAGATCTTTTCAAAGTCATCTGCTACAGATGTGTTGTATGTAGGAAAAGGGTTAACCCTTTCCCTCATACGGCAACTTCTGCAGCAGACGACTTTGAACGTATTTTGTCAAAAAATAGAAAATCTCCATAATTAAATGGATAACCTATGACAACAAGTGGAAAACATTGTGGCAAAAGGAGAAATTGCACGTTTTGTGCAATTTCTTCTTTTGTTACTATGTTTTCAAAAAGCCGTCTGCTACAGAGGCGTCAGAAAGGGTCTATATGAGGGAAAATGTTAAGACGCGACACATATCAAACAAAAAACGAGCGGACATCGAAAGGCAGGCTACATACATCGCGCTAAAACATGCTCGAAATAGCGGTATCTCATTATATACTGGCTTCTTCGGTCTAGCTCTCTTATCATCTGAAGTGTCCCTCTGTCGTCTAATTACGTCTAGAGGAGAGACCTCGGTAAAGTTTTCGAAGGCGATATGTCAATCTTCAATGACCCCGCTTATTGAGAGAAACCTTAATGAAACGACAATTCCAAGAGAGATATGGTTTCTCTTTTGAGAGAGCCTTTCGGATCAATATTACATATGATGAAATTTACTGTCTGTTTAGGGGAAATGTCATTGGAATAGTCCCGATGTAGATTCGATTGACATGCATAGTGAGACAGAGCTGTGTCAAAGAAAAACGTGGTCTATATGAGAGGCGCATAATCAAAGTGCTCAGTGTATGTCTAACCATTGGATGAGTGTGACCTGTGGAGAATCAGATCACCCTGCATTACTATAGTCAATTAGTCAGATCGCTATTCAAGAAGCCTTTGACATACACTGAGCACTTTAGTTATCCAGCATCGATGTACAACTAGATCGCGATGTACAACTAGATCTCGATATACAACTAGATCGCGATGTACACTTAGATCGCGATGTACAACTAGATCTAGATATACAACTAGATCGCGATGTACACCTAGATCGCGATATACAACTAGATCGCGATATATAACTATATCACGATGTACAACTATATCGCGATATACAACTAGATCGCGATGCACAACTAGATCGCGATGTGCTCTCTTCGCAAACCTTGTCGTATGGTTTTTAACACTGCTTTCAACATGTTGTCTGTTATATCACGGCATTTACTTGATAAGTTACCAGTACTACTGGTGCATTTATTCGGATACCAGCGGGTCAGTCGTAAAATAATATCCCCATAATTCTGAACGTCAAGGAGAGAAAGCAGCTACAACAATTTTAAAAGACTTTGGTAAGACCCGACCCCGAATCGAATTTGCGCCTGTCGCACCCGAGAGTGACGATCTATCACTATACCACAGATGCGGTAGATAGTGATGTCCATAAGAACAGTGTGGTTGGTTCTACTAAAGCTCAAATATATAAGCAATATAATATAAATTAAATATGTTTAAAACTCTTTAAGCGCCGAATTTCCTAAAGTAATCATGTCCGTGTTTAAAAAAAAAGGGCGACTCAATATTTAATGTAATACGAGTTTTGGAATATTTTCATAACTGAAAGGCAAACAATGCTGATTTAATGTGAAACAGCTCGTTACGAGTTGATTCACCTGAATCTATATTGTTTGCTAAGACCTTAAAATTGCCATTTGCGCTGAAAGAGTTAGTCTGTGGACTGGCAGTATTCTTCTTTACGAGAAACATATTTTAGAGTTTTAACTCTTTCAGCGCCAAAGGCAATATTGAGCTTTTTGCAAACGTAACGAGCTGTCTCACCTGAAATCAGCATTGTTTGCCTTATGGTTATCCAAATATTCCAAAACTATTAAAGCATATAAAATAGAGTCGCCCGACTTTGAACATGGAAGAGTCTACTTTGAACAATTCGGCGCTGAAAGAGTTAGAAGGATTTAATTATTCTCCCCAATCATATTAACTCTTTCAGCGCCGAATTGTTCAAAGTAGACTCTTCCATGTACACAATCGGGTGTGTCCATTTCTCAATTTATGAAAGTTTTGGACTATTTTGGTAACTAAAAGGCAAACAATTGCTTGCAAAAACCTCAATATTGCCTTTGGCGCTGAAAGAGCGTTAACTGTATCTTACGGTAAATTATTAGAGTTGATTGATTGGAATTGCACACTATTTTTTAAAACAATTGTAGTAATTAAAGCCTGCCATGTTCGCTTATTTTTCAATCCATCAGAATCTTGAAATAGTCCAATTAGAGAACAATAGTCTTGTTGGAAAATGAGTCTATAGTATCTTAACAAAATATTCAGAGACTAGTCACTTGAATCCCGACCCTTAGAGTTTTGCTTTAAAATAACGATTATTCAGATCAATTTCATTGATTGATTGATTAAATGGTGGGTTAAACCCGCCCTCCCTTACCTACTTACACAAATATTGCATCGGGTTCTTTAAAAATATTAAGGCAGAAATATAAAATATCTCCGTAAATGAAATGATAACAACTGTAATTGCATGTAATGAGCAATTACTCATTTTGACACAATTTGTTCAATTATAATTGAACGAATTGTGTCAAAATGAGTAATTGCTCATTACATGCAATTTCTAATTTTATCACATTGTTTTCAAAAGTCGTCTGCTGCAGAAACGTCAAAATACGTATATATGAATGAATGGGTTAAGGCCATTTTCAACGATATTCTCGTTATATCATTATATGCATGACGGCCAGCTCATCTAACAAGGGTTTTCCTGTCTCTCTGTCTCACGATTACTTCACATAACATTCTTCCCAGGCGAATGGCTGCTTTCCCGCATAGACATTAACAGGGGCGTAGCTTGGCAATAATCAATGTGTAGGCCGTCTCGTGAGAAAATCAACATTGTGGACTCTGCGTAAAGTATCGACCCAGATCAGCCTAAGCATGCCACACATGCGTACCCGGATATACACTTTTCGCCTCCAGTAGATTTTCTGTTTCAGGAATCACTACTCTATCTATCCCCTCTTAGACGGAATGTGTCTGCAGGATCAGTCTGCACGGACAGCGCAGGCTGATCTGGTCGATACATTACGCAGATATGTATCGCCGCAGCTGCATTTTTGGGGCATTTTTAGAATAAATGTGTAGGCAGGTGCCTACAGTGCCTAAAGGGAGCTTCGCCCCCTGATTAAAACGAGTAAAGCTATAAATAAAGTATTTTGTCAACCACCAGAACAAAACGGGTGGCTGAGCCGGGACTCGAAGTCAACATTTCCATGGTTTAACAGCCTTCGTCTATTCCGACTGAGCTATTGCTACTCGAAACAAATTGGTGGCCGTGCCGGGATTCGAAGTCACCGTCTCTATGGATAGACAGCCATCGTCTATTCCGACTGAGCTATTGCTACTCGAAACAAATTGGTGGCCGTGCCGGGATTCGAAGTCACCGTCTCTATGGATAGACAACCTTCGTCTATTCCGACTGAGCTATTCCTACTCGACCCAGATCAACTTAAATACTTATATAACCAGAGGATTATGGGGAGCTTACTCTTTCTTTCCTCACACTATCTGTCTCATTACCAAACCAAACCCTATGCTGTGGGTACTTAAATGAATCGTCTCAATGAGACCCACACCATAGGTTTGAGTTTCTCAGGATCATTGGGTTTGAGGATCTTCGAACATGAAATATGCCCCTTATTTAGAGCTCCGTAACCCATGAATACTATTTCAGAATATAATGCGACGGCTTGCAGGCTCATGGTCTTTGACTCCACCTTAAAAAAAAGCAAGTTATATCATGACCTCTTTTCCTGACACCTTTGCATCAGACATGTTCCAATCACCTTAATCCCGCGCTACAATTTTTTAAACGTAAACAGGGACTTCTGCTTTCAAGGACGAAAAAACAAACCGCCATACCAAATAGTTAGATTTGCTCGTGTTAAAAAGGCCCGAATGTCATGTTTATACGTTACTAGATAGTCCAATCTCATTTAAACCAGACCTAAACTTCGCTCGCTCGTATACAGATCTGCTGACTACCCCAAAACTAGTCGGCTCAGACTAACCTCTGCGTACACCATTCAAATTGTCGCTTAACAAATCGTTCGGTATACAACAGGTAAGAAAAACAATATAAATAAAACGAGATTTTCGAGTTTTCGACTGTGCTGGTTGAATCGTGCGATTTCATTGGACATAAACCAAACACATGAGTTTTTAAGCGTATTAGGTCAATTCGAGACGAACTATTTTGCGATGTATTCAGATTCTTTATTTGTAGTAATAGCTATTTTGGTCTGATTTTTGCACTCGGTTTGGGTTAGGAGAATTTGAATACGCCATAATTTTCTGACGTCTTCTCACTTTATCAAAATCAACACATTGTTAATATAAGTTCCTCTAAGCACCTATTAACTCTCTACATGACCTTCAAACCGCTGGTTCTTCTTACCAATTATATTGGGTATACAACTTGGGATTAGTTGTCCATGTTTTTACCATTATATAAGAGTAAACAACATCCATCAATTATTATTTGATTTAGATGAAGGACAGCACTTGTGCTGCCCATTGTCAAAATCCGACAATGCTTTGATAAAGTATGGGCCGATGGATGATTGATTACACATATGACTTCTATGTGTAAACATATTTGCGAGTTTTCAGTGATATATTGAACTTTATCATCACTGGAAAGAAACAGTTACAATTTATAAGTGTACTTACGTTGACGTTTATATCGGTGTTTGAACAATAAAGACATAGAAATGCAGGTCCAAGTACTATCGAAATAACTGCACAATTTAAAAGAAAAAAGACAATAATCAAAGTGCTGCACAATTTAAACTAGGTCAACCAATCAAAGACCTGCACAATTTAAACCAAATCAACCAATCAAAGAGCTGCACAATTTAAACCAAATCAACCAATGAAAGAGCTGCAGAATGCAAATAATAAAACAAAGAAGTTGACGGATGTTTAGAATTGTTTAGCTGACTGAATTACCGAATGTTTTATCGTGTGTCTTTAAACCAATTCCTTCGGGTATACAACGTTTGGTTAGTTGTCTATGTCTATTCCATTATATAAGCGTAAACAACGTCTGTCAATTATATTTTGATAAAGGGAAGGGCAAAATTAGTGCTGCCTTTTGTCGAAATTGGGCAATCCTTTGCAGACTTATGGGCAAGAAAGATAAATATGCAAATGGTCTATAAAGCGTCTCATATCCAGACTGCCCAAATACAGATTACTGTCCCCGTGAAGATGCTCGAAGCCGTGCCCTAGGAAAGCAAACCTTAGAGAATTCATGTTTTAGTTTTTGTTAAATTTGTTTGATAACGTCCCTTTAAACAAGAAAGTTTCATCACGGTTATTCCTGGGGTAAATATGTCTAAATATCCATACCAGTTGTTCAATCAGAAGGTTTTTTAAAAATCGTCTTTGTCTAATGAATGGTGGAGATCCAGATCACTATGCATATTTACGCTGGTTACATCGCCATTTCCCAAAGATTGGTTTCCCTAGATTAATGTTTTGAGAGTAGTCCCGTTTATAGCGTTTTACTTTGATGTTTCATAAATAAGTTGCGTCGAGATTAGAAAAAGTTGATGCCTCTTGTTCTACGTTTAAATAGATGAAACGAAACATACAATTTCACCAAGTACTAAGAAAGCTCCAAACTAGTTGAAAGGGAACCTTGATGGGAAAGGTGGGTGTCTTAGCCATTGCCGAAAAAAACATAGTTTTCGAATTGAGATTAATTTGCAAAAGGTATACATAAAGAATTCAATATTCAAAACTGATTTTAAACGTCAGACTTATTTTAAAAAGGCCATGTGCTGTTTTTGCTTTGCTTGTTTCTGGGCGAAAATTGTTAGTCGCCAATATTTAAATACCGAACGATGATCCAGATCACAAACAACTAGATCGACGTCCGCTACTAGAAGACTTTGAGGATCTGTAATAAGTCTATGTATACATGAAGATTATAAACAACAATTTAAAAAAGGAAAGAAAAAAAGTCACATGGCTGAAGTTACAATGTGAGAAATGTAGAAGATGTTGAGTGGTGTAACTATTGCAGAAAAGCCATTTTGATGTATCTGAAAAAAATCAAATCCCCATATTAATCTAAAGACATGACTTAAAGCAGCATCTTATTCCTTACAATGCTTTTGTATTTTGTGTTAAACTATATCTTGTGATTTCTTTTTCGATGTGCTATCTGATGACATCGTCATTCAATCGACCTATATCTCTTTATGAAGATATGTACCTACATGTAAATACACCTTCTCAAATAAGCAAAAGGTCAATGGGGCTAAACTCGGCTATGTGAACTCTCTATGCGAGCGTTAACAGAAACAAAAAACAAGAGTACCCATTTTAAAATGACGGGACTAATAGATAAAAAAAGCTAATGTCATTTGATATATATGCTGACTGCCCAAATATAATTTGGCTGTTTCCATAAGACAAACTCGTATTCTTCCGCTAATACGCCAATCAGCCAAAGCAAATTTGTTCTGTCAGGACGGCAATCACTTCACTAAACATTTCCAGTCATTATTCAATAAAACCCTTTGACTATTCTACACGACGTTTCCACCTTTTTACAGCCGCTTAAGGTAAGTCTTTTAGCGCCGAATTGCTTTAAGTAGACTCTCGGGCGTCTCTATTTATCATATATTAAAAGTGTTGGACTATTTTGATATCTAAAAAGGCAAACAAAGCTGATTTCAGGTGAGACAGCTCGTAACGAGCTGACTCGCCTGAATCTGAATTGTTTGCAAAAACCTCAATATTGTCTTTGGCGCTGAAAGAATTAAGCACAAAGAAAATGAAACAGTTTTTCCCTGTTTTTGAACACTGTTCTTACTGCGGATATATATTACTTTAATTGAAGAATCTCTCTATTTACGCAATATTGCATTCATTACCCATGCATGCGTACTGCAAATTCAAACGCGACAATTAATTTATTTGCACGATGTCTTAGATAGAACGTATTGCAATAGTTCTGTTTCATTTGTTATTTATCAGCACTTCCGGCACGCTACTCCTTAAATAACTGGTGTAACGGTTACCTCTTAGCATACATAAAGGAAGTTACTTCTACCTTTGTAGACGATTCTTTCTAAATCCCAAACAAACCATACCGAGGCAAACACTGTCAGCGTTTAACACTTGTTTACATAGTTTCAAAGATATACGCAACAACAATTGATCTTTTTTCCATGGGGCAGCTAAATTAGACTGAATCACATTGGCTAAACTAAATGCAAATAACCAGTTTTCATTACCAACAAATAATGGCACATTTATTCTCAATCATTTTTCTTGAATACTATTAGAATTATTGAATACGGATTGGTACATGTATGGTAATCCGGCCTACAATGGTCATTTAGATACAAGAAGAACAATTTAGCCATCCCTGATAGTCCAGTCATGGTAAAGAAAAAACATTATACAAGTCCGATAAGTCATACTTTGAAACCGCTAAATATGTTATATCTTTTTATGGTCATACTATCAATACAATGATTGTGTTTAATTCTTCCCTACTTCCCTGACGCATGCCGATTCGTCTGTAGTTGACGATGTTTGACTAAATTGTGGTAAAATGGAAATTGATCACGATGAATAAAGTTTCCGTTTTTAAAAACGTTAAAAACTCTATTCGATAGTTATACTTTTATTTATAGAATCTGTTTTATAAGTTATACTTTCGAAGACGTATGCTGTATATTTGTTGAATGTTGTTTCAGAGGTTTAAGTGCACAGACCGTCATTGCACCTTTGAGTAATATGAACATTCTACTTTCAATATTCAATGGTATCATTTATTGGATGCTTAAAAGACCAATGCCCAGTTTATATGTGTTGCGGCCCTACGAGACGGAGCAACAATGGTCTTCAATCCACTTAACGTAATTTATCGTCCGTCATTACTCAAATACACTATACGAAAATTGACAGGACGAATGGTGTGTCAATCTGGCCCGCGCTTTAATCTATTTACACGAGATATTTAATAAACGTTTACTTGAGCTACGATGTTGCGAGCATTCTGATTTCAAGAAGAATGGATATTATTTGAGCCGTTCCAGGAGAAGACAAACATTATGGTTTATGCGAAATGTAGACACAGATCAGCCAGCGCAGTCCGCGCAGGCTAATCCGGACCGACACATTCTGTCTCAGGGGGATAGAGGTATAAATTAATGATTCATGAAACAGAAAATCCACAGGAGGCGAAGATTGTCTATCCGGGTTAGCCTGCGCGGCTTAGGCTGATCCGGGTCGATACAATGTTGGTTTCCGCGTGGGACGGCTCATTTATCAACATTTGTCTCCAGATATAGTTTATATTTTGCATGAGATCTTACAATTCACAGTTGATAGCGACGTCCAGGATACCAAAACCAGAACTCGCACTGGAGGCCGTAACATTCCAAAGGTTAATCACGTTCTTATTGTACTCAAATCAAGGAAATGTAGATGACAAATGCGGTGCAGTGCCATTACGCAACGATTTCTCTTTTTGTTTATGATAGCTGTAATCATCGTCAGTTCACCTGAACACAAATTGAAATGTCTCCATCGGTTTTTGTTTTTGTGCAGCGTATCGTATGAGAAATTGCTTCACATAAAAAACTAATTAAATTTAAAAAACAAAAACATAACATAACTCTGATTGGCATGGCAACCGAAATATATAACAAATAATAAATTTGAAAATATTTTCCAATGACACTTATTAAGCGACCATCCCCGAAAGTCAAACAGCCTATAAAGCAACATTACCCACAGGGGCTCTAAGAGTTCAACTCCATATTGTGTATCGTACCCTATTTGAAACAACTGGTCCGATTCCGAAATACAACCATCTGAATGATATTTCGGATATTCACTACAAATAAAGCTAAATAATATTTGATAAGCCAAATCATTGCCCACAGGGACTATGAAAGAGTGTAGGGTGCAGGAGGGGGAGGGTGCAGGAGGGTCATGTATTATGAATGGAAGAAGTCATCCCTGAATATGGTTCCCGTCATTTTGCATAAATTAGGGCAGGGCCAAATCTGGTTGTTCACATATTCTATTTTCACTATCAGACAAGGTCAAGATAACAGTAAATATCAAATAAAACAGTTCCAATGCACCCTATACATGAGTGTAATGAATTTAAACTCACTGTCACATATTAAATGCATTCTTGTGAAGGTATACACTAATTTATACGCAAACAAAGGTATTTTGAAAGTTTCAATTGAACAGATCTTTTCAACTGCTGTTTTCGCAAATCGCAAATGATATCAGTCTTATGGATTGCCTTATTTGAATGATTTCCAACGAAAGAATGATATATACACTGACATGTCGAGTGCTTGGCGTGAAACGGTTGTAACTAAAAACCTTTTTTGGAAACCCTGGTTTAGGGCCAATTTTGACCCCTTTGTAAACAATGCAAATTTAGGTGTCATTGCTCAGAACGAGCAATGGCACCTAAATTTGCATTGTTTACCAAGACAAATGATTTAACACTTATAAAGACTTTATGGCGAGGTGATTAACCTTGATAATTTTTATTTTTAGTTACAACCGTTTCACGCCAAGCCCTCGATGTTGTACGAATGCATGGCATAATCCCCTCCCTCTACATGCATTAAAGCTAAATTGAGAGATGGCTGACTACTGCAACGACAGAAATGCAGCTGAGATACAATAAAGTTGTCAGACCTAAACTAATTTCCAACACCCTTTCCGGTCTAAACAACCTCGGCGATCAATTTAGTCCGGTTTGTTGGCGGAAAACATCGTTATATAAAAACTGACCACTCAACGGACGTCCTCTGAGACGGGATAAATTAGATTACCGTGCGCAGTAATATTCATCTCCTTGTATTAGCACTTGGAACGTTATCTGTACCACCCTTCGGCTGGACTTTAAACTGTACTCTCGGACAAAGTATAGGTTTCAGTAATCCCTCCAGGAATGCTGTTTTTTATTGGATGGTGCTTTACGCCTCTTTCAATACTATGTCAGTCATAGCCTGGCTATTGGAGGGTACTTACTAATGAATACCACCATTTAGGTTACAATACACCAACACAAATCTTTCTTTGTTTCCATGTAAATCGGGCAGATTCAGTCCTCAATTGTCACACTTTCTAAGCGTTTCTCATGTAGAACACCATATATCATTGAAAAGAGTTACCTCCTAGCTTTAAAACAATCAAAAGAAAATGTGGGGTCATGCATTATGCAAGAAAGAACTCACCAGGCGAAAATGGTAACCGTCATTTTGGACCAAATCGGGCCTGGACAAAACCGATGTTTAGCATTCTCTACTTTCACTTTCAAACAAGGTCAAAATACTAAAAGTGATCAAATCAATCAATTCAAGTGCATCCTATACACATTCACAATGCATTTAAACTCAATGTCATATATCAATACATTCTGGTGATGGTATACACTCATTTCTCAAAACAAAGGTTTGTGTAGGGACTATAGTACAGATCAGCAAGTTAGCGGATGTATATAGCGTAATTTGACCATAAAGGGTATCCAGGATGCGGTATACAAGACCTGATGTTTTGCACTGCTATGACCCGTTGGCTGGAAACCTCGGACTTTAGCCAACCGTTTGTGGAATCTCAACCACAACATCACCGGTTGAGTTAAATAAGAATATATCATTATTATGCACGTGGCTCCTGGGTATAGGACATAAAACAAGGAAACTAGAAATCGTGAGAGTATGCTGGATGATGTTTTTTCAATGTTATTCATTCTTCCTCAGGAACTTTGACATGTTTGGTCAGTGTATCTAATAAAGTATTTCTGTCACATTTTATGAAGCTAAATTAACTGAACTTTAATATAAACGATTCTGTGTAGGATTGCGCTATGCTTATAGCCATTATGCGTTTGCACTATCGTGGTCTGATAAGGTATCGCACAAAATGAACGTTTTGCTCAATATATCATTTGTATCATGGTGAAAGTACGCTAAATCATGATCCGTTCGTGACTTACCAGGCTTAGTATAGGAAATGTTCATCGCCCACGGGCACTTCACCATGACAACCACGAGCAGGGCTCCAACCCAAGAGGCCCGCACTCAAATCATCATAAAAACTCGGTTACGAAGGAATCCTTCAATCAATAAAATGTTATATATCACCCAACAGACGCTCATAAATTGGTATATGCAAAGATTTCTCCAGAAACGGCAGTTTGAAACACATTTACGAATTTTGATTTCCGAACTGCATTTGAGCATAATGTCTCATCTGGGAATATCATCTAAAAACCATAGCTTTTAACGAAAACTATTTGATGTCGAAAGAATTGTGTAAGTCTCATACATACAGCTTAAAAAAGAATAAAAATAGACGATGACTTCCAGAGAGTTTCTGGTGGGAGTTGGTATTTGAACTACATTTTGTGCATCTTTGAAAATGAAATTATAGTTTTACATTGTATCTATATTTACCGTATTCGTGGTGTAGAGGTTATAACGTCTACCATATTTAGATACCCGGTCGGTTCATACCAAATACTTTAAAAATGATAGTAATGGCTTCGTTCCTTGGGAGTTGGTATTTGAACTACATTTTGTGAATCTTTGAAAATAAAATTATATTTTTACATTGTATCTATATTTACCGTATTCGTGGTGTAGAGGTTATAACGTCTACCATATTTCGATACCCGGTCGGTTCATACCAAATACTTTAAAAATGAAAGTAATGGCTTTGTTCCTTGGCGATCAGGGTAGCGGGAATAGCATTACGACTGGTGCGCTGGGGTCAGGATTAATAATACCGATGGTACTTGACATTTACACAGGAACACCGTGATATAATCTGCATATTGTGATAAGTGGCGTAAAACACAAAACAAACAGACAAATCCTGTTTATTATTACTCTACACTATTAAACTGATCCCAATATGCAATGTGCAAAGAAGTACAATATGATTTCTATTCACCAAATTCAAGCTTTGTGTCATACATCTCATTAAACAAATCACAATTGATACAAATTATATGAGCGCTGTCTAGCGATTTGGAGACTTTTAAGAAGCTTCTGCGTTAAGTGAAGACTCATGCGATAATGTGCGTTCGCACAGTCTCACCGAAGCCTTCGCTGACCTTCTTTATGAAATAAAGTCCGAGGTGTATCTTTTGACAACACTTGAGAGATGTAGCCCTATGTGTTTTAACCCTTTCCCTCATATAGACGCTTTCTGACGCCTCTGAAGCAGACGGCTTTTTGAAAACATAGTGACAAAAGAAGAAATTGCACAAAACGTGCAATTTCCCCTTTTGCCACAATGTTTTCCACTTTTTGTCATAGGTTGTCCATTCAATTATGGAGATTTTCTAGTTTTTGACAAAATACGTTCAAAGTCGTCTGCTGCAGAATTGCCGTATGAGGGAAAGGGTTAACGCAACGTCCTTTAAGTGTGATCCCGTAACGACGAGTCATCAACTACACAAGAGAACAATGAATAAACTAGCTAATTCTATATCTTTGGCAACAAAACGTAGAAATAGTAATATATAACCATTATTCTATACATGTTCACCGTGCATAAAATCATAGTTATATACGAAATTGTTCATCCTCTATGGAGTACATGTTAACAACAAAAACTAAATCCTACTAAACGTATTGATGTTATCGTGTTTGATCTTCTTTAATTAATTTATAAATATGTTCTGTGTGACGAGATACATGAATGTTGTATAAGTAAATACAATATATTATATTTCTATTCACTATCCCCAATTCGATTGACGCAGCTGATATATTCCTTGCACCAGGTTTATTTATGCCATTATTGACTAACATTTACTTAAGCCGCTTTCTTTGACTAAAGGATGATACAAAATAAACTAGAGTATGTGACATTGAAAATGCCATTTAATAATTAAATGACAATTCATCAAAACTATTTTTGATCAGCAAGTTATATTAGATAATATGATATAAGCAATGATCCTAATTTGCATACATATTACAACTTGCAATAGTGAATGAAATGTCACAGAATGTCAGAATCACCCTTACAAAGTTGATTCTCCTTCCAGAAGGTTAGTATTATCAAGAAATATGATGAGTTGTATTTTATTAATTCTCTTTGGTATGAGCTCCGGTATTCTAAAAGTAACAGTTCGGCTACCTGAGCAACGTCACACGAAAACCTACCTTCAAATGTGATTGTTTGACCAGAGATGATCCGGACCAGCCTGCGCTAATACTAACCGCATCCTAAAAGCCATTGATGAATATTTAAGGTCAGTAACTTGACTATAACGTATTAAAATTTGATCATAATTGGCGTTAATTTTATAAGATACATAGGTCTGTTTTCGTGTGTCGTGGCTAAGTCAATATACTGAATGTAACGATTGCTTATCATTTCATCGAACTATTATGTTTGAAGAATGCAATACAAAGCCCTCCAACCATCTGAAGTGTGACAAAAGGATCGCTTTGTTCAGTTGGAAATATTTTCTAGCTATCAAAAATACACTTCTGGAAAAGCCTCAGAAGTGCGACAAGGGAATCAAAATGTTAATGTGGAATATCCGGCGTATATTGCAAAAAGCACTGACTGACTTTGATCTTTGCTAATAGCTATAGTGCATTAGGGGCGTGCGACCCGACTTAATTATTAAAAAAAATACATGTTATATACAAATTATATTGAAATTAACAAAAAAGTATTTGCCAATCGAAGCAAGTGGTATTTTCTTTTGTAATTTTAGGTTCATGAGTTGATTCACCCTTCATGAATGTAACCGTCTGTAAAACAATAACCGAAACAACGGAAACCGGTCGGGTCATACCAAGGCCGCTCAGAATAGCAGAAGTGACATGTCTGAATGACCATCAGGGTAACGGGAATTGCATTATGGCCGTTGCGCTTACCAGTAGTACTAGAAGTGTACCAAAGAAACGCTTTAATATAACTGAAATATAATTGAGACCATTGACAGGATCCAGATCCTCCTGCGCCTCCTCCTGGTATTTTCAGGATATTCCATGTTGGTCTCCTAGTTTTACATGAAGGATCTGGTATCACATCGGATGCTATGATTAAACAGTAAATCAACCGCAATGACGTTTAAAGCCTCTGAAAGTCGGTTTGTGTGTGGTCTTAAATTTATTGGATTGAATTGTTCAAGGTATGATCTCGGATTTCCAAGTAATAACACTTTTAATACAGCAATGCACTTTATAAGTCACGTTTCAAAGTACAGATGATATGTCACATTGTTTTGTATTTTAATGCTGGCACTGGGATTAACCATATGTTCCCAATGTGAATATCCTCTAAAACCCTCGCTTTTAGTGTTTTCTTATTTTTTACGAGCTCAAAGCCCATAGCCTAAAGGGCAAATTCCTCCCCATGTAATAACAAGACGAATTTTGATGCTAAGCATCAAAGACGCCGCGCATGATTTTAAAGCGACTGAACTCCAGATACCCAATTGTCGAAAAAAAATATCCAATTTTAAGAAAATAAGTGTTATTTTTGTAATTGGGGCATTAAAATATGATAACTGACATATTACATACCACTATAATCGGTGAGATTTTCTTGTTTTCGATACTTTTCCCATCGCAAATTTTACCCTGTCAGTAACGGGGTTAGTATTTTTAAATAGGAAACCCCTTCATCGGGACAATTGAAAACGACTCAAGTTCACTTTATTAATAAAAAACGATACATTTTCTACCCTGGTTTTACTTGGATAACATAAAGAATAATATTTAGGGCGAATTCGATTTTTTTTTTTTTTTTTTTCGTGCCATCTGGATTTCAGTCGCTTTAAAGCATGACTTAAAGGGAAGCAGATGCAGTTCAATACATTTAAATAACCTGTGCAAACGGACAGGATGTAAATATTTTGAACAAGAAGGCCAAATGTACCTTTATCTTAAACAAGCAGTCCGAGATGTTCCTTTATTGCTCACCTGGATACCATAGTCTATAGTAAAATGTTAACAAGAGCAAAAAGAGTCCATTTTGACGTAGAGATTATACACTTTATATGCTACGATCTATGTGATATTCAGCGTGTAAAGTTTAGTCGTGAAATGACAATTTAAGTCTTCAAACCATTTGGTTTACCGTTTGGAAGGAGAGAGGGAAGTATATTCTCCTTCAAGTTGAGCAGAAGTATGATAACTAAAAACGAGAGTATATAAACAAAAAATACAAATAATTCTAACAAGTTTAAAGATATTTAATATCAAAATTAAGCATTTATGAAATTAAAAGTAAAAGTTCTCATGTATAGTCAACATATAGCAAGAATACAATGTTCTGAATGAACAACTGTATGGGGAGGAACGTTTTAAGTTTAGTAATACAACAGAAATAAATAGCGAAAAACCTCCCCGGGTTTAGCATTACCACTAACTGGCTTGTGTCAGGATAAATGGACTAGTAGTATTTGCAACTTAGCCGGGAAACGCCTTGATATAACCGACCAATTGTTGAAAGCGGCGTTAATCACCACACAATGCATATGTTCAGAATATCACGTCTTCAATCCGTTCCAACATCATGATCTCTGCATAATGTATCGACCCAGATCAGCCTGCGCAGTCCGCGCAGGCTAATCCGGGCCAACACATTCCGTCTCAAGGCGCTAGAGGTATAGAGTAATGATTCCTTAAACAGAAAATCCACAGGAGGTGAAACATGTCTGATCGGATTAGCCTGCGGGGCATGCGTAGGTTGATCCGGGTCGATACTTTACGCAGAGTCCACAATGTTGGTTTACTAGCGGGACGGCTCAATATGTAAAATGATTTTGCATGTGTCATTAGCCAGATAAATGGCCAAAGAGAAAGGTTTTTCAAATACAGTAGCACCTCTTTATAAAGACCACCCATGGTAATAGGACAACAATCTAGTCTTTGTTCACAGGTGGTCTTAATTTGCAGTGCAATTTACAAAGGACATGAGTGGTTTGGAAACATAAGTTATGGTCGCTATATACAGGAAATTATTATCCTAATAATAGCGCAAATTCGACTGCATTTTTCATAACAAAAGTTTTCGTCCTCAATATTGAAAGATTTGAAATATTTTGTTTACTGAGTCGTCTTAAATACTTAACCGTTTTAAAAGTCTTAGACATGACAAGCTAGCTATTCGAGTTTTTGGCTATGTTTAGGATTTGATCTACAAGTTTAGTGTCAGCAGCAATTATTTAGATTTATATATGCCATGCGCAGGAATCAAGTCCCCTTAGTCCTTTACCACATACAGTAAATAGGCAGCAGATGACTTTAAACAAGAAAATATCTTTAAAAAAAGATAAACGGCGATAATAATCAAAACAATCAGTATTTTTCCATGAATTATAAAATTTGAGCAATAGTCTATGTGTTAACCAAAGGCTAATCGGCTTCAGTTTCTATAAATAGATTATCAAGGCCGAGAATACGCCACATGACTGGAGATTACGCGAGGCTCCCAAGAGGTGTATAAGTTTCAATTGACGATAAATAACTGAAAACTTATCATGTTTCAAAAATAATTAATATTTTGCTCTTAAATATTATATTTCATACGTTTCTAGTAATTGTTTTCACTGACATTTATGTCTTAAGGAAAACAATTAAAAGTTAGTATGCAGAACATTTCATTTGAAAACTTCATCTTATTAGTGCCTCTCGTAGAATCGCCAACTTTACTATGAACCAATCAAAACGTTTCATTACCTTTATTTCTTCGACATTATTCATTAAATACAACATTTGAGTGGTCTACAATCTAGATCATTTGTTTAACATCTAGGTCAAAACTGAGGTTAAACAGCTATCGCCGAAAAATATGTAGGAAACATTTTATTAAAGTTTGAATAATGTTTGCATTGCATTGCATAGAGTTCAAAATATTTTGGCAAACTCATTTAGTGGTAATGTCGGGTTATGTCGGGTTATGTCGGGTTATGTCGTGCTGTATCAGATACAGGGTTGAGACGATTTGCACTGTGCAGTCCCAGCTTTTTGCAATGCTCTATGATAGCGGATATTTAAATACATTCGACACCAACGTATGAGCCGTCCCACGAGAAAAACCAACATTATAGCCGCTGCGTAATGTATCGACCCAGATCAGCCTGCGCAGTCCGCGCAGGCTAATCCGGGCCGATACTTTCCGCCTCAGGGGGATACAGATATAGAGTAATGATTCTTGAAACAGAAAATCAACAGTAGGCGAAAGTGTCTACACGGATTAGCCTGCGCTGCATGCTTAGGCTGATCAAGGTCGATACTTTACGCAGAGTCCACATTGTTGGTTTTCACGCGGGACGGCTCATATATATGTGGAAATGACTTTGAAAATTAACCTTTTCATTTTTCAATCATCATCGCATTAATTGGACGATGGTTAATAGCCAGCATATCAAGGACTGCACAAATGTCAGCGCAGTAATATGCCATTACTTTCAATTAAGCTCCGTGGTACAGATGTGTCAAATGAGAGTTGCACATCTAGAACAGAGATAAGCCGTTCCCTCTTAAATACATAGGCGCCATATTTGGTGCAATTGGACAATACTATGTGAGAACCGAAGCATTCTTTGTCTGTTTTCTAATTTTGAGTTCAGTCTTTTCACAAGTACATTATTAAGTATAGTTTTGAGATCTTGCCAGTCAACATAGCAAAGTATCCCCTTGGACATACGGTTTTATGCTTAATTGTCTATACACACAGGAAATTTGCAAGATGATCAACCGTTTCTAGACAGAAAGGTTAATGTTATCATTGGCGATAAAAATGAACCAGGTCTGGGAAGTTCAAACGCATTTGATCGTGTAATAAGGACGTCCGTGAAAAGATAATCTTTAATTAATGCTGCCTCATTAATTATTTGGTTAATTAAGCCCCAATAAAGTTGTTATTTCATCAAAGTTGAAAAGACTTATTTCTAAGAGCTAATGCGTGGGTAATATTTTATTCAAGACCAACGTTTCGTGCAAAGGTTTGACTTTTTATCTACATGAGTGCCCCAACCTAAGCGTACTTGTTACAAGTGTCAATAAAGATATATCTGATCTAAATGCATAATGTATATCTGTTTCTTTGGCTCCTTATTCCGTTTTATGACTAATTAACAGAACAGCTCAGTTTCAGACTGTGCGAATGCGAAGGCTGATCGGAATATACACTGTTCGTAAATGCAATGAAGTTGATTTTCCCGGAGCATCGCTAATTTGAGCTGTGTTAGAAGTGTATATTTAATTCTGTTTTCGCATCCATGCTACATTTCTGTAATGCAATCTCGCTAATCAGAAGTATCTTAATCTAACCCACAAACAAAAAACATCCGGCAGACGATTTTTAAAACAAACTCCTGATTAAACATGTCGAATGTCTGTGTAAATGATTGTATGATTATTTACTAGCGTTGGGAACATTGCGGAAAAGAGAAAAAAGGCTCATTATGCTACTCATGTTTGGTTTCAGAAATATCAGTCCTGAAAGCAACGCTACATTCTAGAGAAACCAATGAAAATCGGACCCCAGTATCTTAGAGGCAAATACGGGCATGGCTGATATATATTTAACCCTTTCCCTCATACGACAATTCTGCAGCAGACGACTTTGAACATGTTTTGTCAAAAAATAGAATATCTCTATAATTGAATGGATAGCCTATGACTAAAAGTGGAAAACATTGTGGCAAAGGGAGAAATTGCTCGTTTGGAGCAATTTCTTCTTTTGTCACTATGTTTTCAAAAAGCCGTCTGCTGCAGATGCGTCAGAAAGCGTCGATATGAGGGAAAGGGTTAAAAGTAACCCACTCCCAGTACGAGAAGCATGTTGATTGTCCACAGAGACACGAACTTGTTTTAAATTTCAATTACGATTTATAATTAATTCAAAAAGAAAAAGAAATCAATTTTAACTTTTGACATATCAAAGACCTAACACAAACCGTTTTTGTAATAAAAACTATTTGTTTTAAGTGAACAGGAAATACAAATGATAAATGGACGAACATAAGTGGAGAAGACAATACAAAACATTGTTATACATTCAAACGAGTAAATTGATACCCAACGTAGACTGATACATACGTTTGACCCTTTCCCGAATGCAGACGCATCTGCTAGCAGTCGTCTTTTGGAAACAATGTGGTTAAAGCAGAAATTGTTCATCAGCACATGATGTATTCAATGTGTATTCATGGTGTATTCAACTCGATCCAATAACTTTATATTATTTATAGAGATTTTTCATGTTTTGCCTGTGTGTTTTTTAAATGCGTCTGCTGCGGATTTGTTGTATGTTTGAATAATAATATAGTGTCCCTGGTTTGAACGAGATAAAGGGAGTTCTACATTTTTATAAGTACTCATTTGCAGTAGTTACTAGTTAAAACGCAGACATGGAATAAGCATGTACGCCAGAATTGCGTACATGTTTTACATATATATGAGTGGCATATTTGTAATTTTTATGAGACAAGGCACGAGCATGACTCATAAATTTTCCCCGCTTGATTCCTAAATCGCTATATTGTACACGCAAATACTTCTTATCCTAACGCCTTTATTGTTTATGCTATTAGCAGGATATGTTAATCTCCTTGTCTGTTCTCTATTGATAACAGTCTTGTTGTTTTAATGTTATTATTTACATACGTTTTGCCAACTTTGTGTTTGTCTTCATCATCCTTAACCTGAATGATGCAGGTCGAGTCCGGATGGCACAGCAAGTAACGACTTGAGCTATCGATCCAACGGTCGTGGGTTCGAACAAAGGCTCGGGCATGCATTATATACGATGTGACAAACGTCGTTCGACTTCAAACAGTGGGCTTAATAGAGTGTATGGTAATGTAGTGAGTTGCATGTGAAACATTTGTGCGAGAATGACATGAATAACACATTACTTGAACTGGCTGCCGTGATAGCACGTAAATACCATTGAAAATTACGATGAACTCCAATCAATCAATCAATCAATCAATCAATCAATTAATCACCTGATATGCGTTGACGCCGGTTACTTAATCATCGGAGGCAGACTTAATTTACGTTATATAGAGTTGACATGTGACAACCGGCCATAGTTGGTGGCCAATAAACGTGTCTTTAGCTACTTTCTTGCAGATGCCCGAACGTTATTCATGTGAACATATTTCAAATCCAGGACAGTAGTTTTAGAGGACATCTTTCTCCTTATTTAGAATCCAGGACAGTAGTTTTAGAGGATATATTTCCTATGAATTTAATTCCCGGACAATAGTTTTAGAGGACATATTTCCCCATATTTAAAATCCAGGTGAGTAGTTTTCGAGGATATATTTCCCCATATTTCAAATCCAGGGCGGTAGTTTTAAAGGATATATTTCCTATGAATTTAATTTAAGGACAATAGTTTTAGAGGATATATTTCCACATATTTCAAATCCAGAACAGTAATTTTAGAGGATATATTTCCACATATTTCATATCCAGGACAGTAGTTTTAGAGGATGATATATTTCCACATATTTCAAATCCAGGACAGTAGTTTTAGAGGATATATTTCCCCATATTTAAAATCCAGGACAGTAGCTTTAGTTGATATATTTTCGCATATTTCAAAAAGTTGAATTGTTTCGTAATTCACTGAATGATTGAAGTGGCGGCTAAATATGACATGTTTTAAAATTGAACAATGAACATGAGATAAAACGAAAACATGATGTCTTCCCATACATTATACAATTATGGACTTTTCTGCTGTGCGATATGATGTGATATGCACCAGAAAAAATAATATTGACCGAGGCGATAGCCGAGGTCAATATTTAAGTTTTTCTGGTGCAGATCACATCATATCGCATAGCTGAAAAGTCCATAACTGTTTTATTATATAAACTATAAATAAATAAAATTACGATTTTATATAGTATTAACTTTTATTCATTAAAATACAATTTATAATTGATAAACAACGGTAAACAGTAAAAAATAATAATAATAATAAGTGTTGTAGTTGCATCTTTATTTTTTAGAATTTTACTAAAGTCATCTTCAGACAGCGACGCAAATCGCTTATGGTCGGCCATCTTGTAAACAACGCTACATTCGGAACACTCAGTTATCACCGTCATATTCAATCGACAGCTGGAATTTCCAACGACTATTTTTAGTACTTGCGCGTGCTCATGAATCGCAATATTTAGAAACTGTTCAATATCGTAATTTTATGAAATAGTATTTTGTTCAATGAGTGGTCATTTTGACCAATGAGAAATAGTTTATTTATAGTTCATATAATAATAGCTAATAACGCACTAGTTTGTTTGGTTCTTATATTCTTATGGTGTTTTACGCCGATTTCAACAAATGTTCAGTGACACCACGGGTAAGCTACCAGCACTTCTGATCCATTCATCCTAACACCACCGAGTCAGTCGTAATTCTAACCCGATAATACGTATCGCAAAGGAGAAACAAGTCATTACTACCAATTTCCAAGTATTTCGTATGACCTAGCCGGGAATAATGCACTATGTACAAGTTACAAGTGTATGAGAAAAGGTACACATTGGCATTTCTGAATATGGTAGGTTCTGATCATCTTGTCCATTATTCTGCTATTATTATCAGAATCTTTGCAAGTTTATATATTTTCCAAACAAGTTCACGTATATCGTGATACGACTGTGCTGATGTACAGGCGGATCTGGATGTACACTGTCCACACAGACCAACGTTTACATTTGTTCATGCACTGGCTCAAAAAGCTTAAGTATATGACAATAAAGGATTGAATGGGTCCGGCCATTTATTTACGTTATCTTATTCTTTACGCTCAGTTACACATTTCGGTATATATTTACTATTCATGCTTCTCCTTTCGCTTGACAATACATCTATAATGTGATATTGCCGAATAAAACCTGACGGGATTGAAAAATGACGTTTTCCTATTCATAATAGGGGGTGCAAAATATGCGCTTATTCGATCAGCCATGTTGACTACTAATCAAAACCGTTTTCTTGTGATAATTCTAAAATCGGATATGGGCTCTTCCAAATGTAAAGCTGGACAAGTCCATTAAAGAAACACCTCATTAAACGGGTTAATGTAGTTGTTTATAAGGAATTGTATATGTATTCACATGAATATATTTGTTATCATTATATCAAAAATATAAAATACATATTTTTATGTGTGTATATATATATATTTTTTAATTGGATTTAACGTCAATTTCAACATTGTTTTAGTTTTATCACGTTGACAGTTCACTTATCCATGATCCCTGGGTAAACAAACCAGTTCTAGACTAGGAAATGTGTATAAAAAACACATATATAAACCGATTATAGTTAGATCATACAGATGGTCTGTACTAACGACTCGGTATAGATATTTATATAGCATCACAGTTTGCATAATCCCAAAACGATCGTAAAGTTATCTTAATGTCTAAAGGAACATTTGTATATAAACTATCAAATATGGAAATTGCATAATGGTGTCTGGAATACAAACGAATTGGTTGTACTCGGGTTCTACGCAGACTAGTGGGTGTCCAGTACGCATAAACAAATTCATCAGTTATACCATTATTCTACTGAAACTGGTATAACAGTTTCTTTCGCGTGTATAGACTAACCCTCTTTAAATATAGATATATGAGAAGCAAACAATGTAGACCAAGACCAGGCTGTACGAATGTGCAGGCAGATCATGGTCTTCATTTGTTTCAACTGTAGTTTAAACTCGTATAAGTCAATTTCTCAGTTATATCACGGCGGCCAGTTCACCTACTCATGCATTTCCTGGTTTTCTCACACCAGTACTCCGCACAACAATCTTCCCAAGCAACTGGCTGATTTTCCAAATAGACTTAGCCCATTGGTTGAAGACGAATGACGCATGTCGCATTGACTTTTGTCAATCGTCGGAAAGGAATACATGCACGACAAACACAATAAAACAACAACGACGTTTTATAATATATATGCCACCTAATTGGCTATGTCTTACGTTTGAACTCCTGTTTGATTTGCGTTTCAACAGACAAGACATGTACTCAGAGTGCGGAGGTGAAGGTTCGCCCTTGGTCCACAGAAAAGTCCGGCTATCAAACCAATAGGTTAAAACTTTCTGTTTCGTGAGGCATGTAGTTCAATTATAAACCAACATGAAAAAGGAGCTACATACACGTATATGGAGCGTTGTTACACTCATTGGGTTTTTACGCCGTTTCCAACAATGATTCAGTCATACAACGTCGACCAGTTCACAAACCCTTATGTTTCTTGGCTTTCTTACACCAGTATTCCACAGTTTTCACAAACAAATTACAGCTTTTCCACAAAGACTCGAAGCCGATTGGTGAAAGACGAATGACGCTTGTCCCATTGACCTTTGTCAAATTGTCAAACGTCGGAAGGAATTTTGGCCGATCTCGGAGTCGTTATGGAGAGTGGAAAAATGAATGAAAAGATTTGTGTCAATAAACAAGTAAATGTTTCCTGGTATAATGCAAGCATCAGGAGTCTTTTAGTCAAATGTTGATAGCTCTGTCGGTAGCAACGAGGAATTTCAATCCAAGGGCTGTGAAGTGGAAACCCAAGCTTGATCATTCATTTCTTACGATGCAATCATGCACCAATGAGTTTAATAGTATATGTTGGAGTGTAGCCATTTACATGGCAAAGAGTGTTGTGTGGAGTTCTGGTACGACGAGAAAGACATGTGGAAGACAGTGGTACAGAGGTAGAGCGTCGGCCTCTCGTATCAAAGGTCCCTGGTTCGAATCCCGTGATGAGCGGGTTCTACCTTAGGGATTTATCCACACAAACGGCGAAAATACTGGTTAAGTATCCAGGAAGCAGACATCGAGCGGGATTAATCTAAGCCAAAGGCTTGTTTCGCAATCGATGTAAAATAAATAAGTTTAAACTTTAAACTAAACGAGAAAAACAGCACGCTCATATTTAGTGAACTGAAATACCGCTGAAGAACGGCATTAAATTCCAATTAATTGGATGTTCGAAAATATTGCCTATAATGACGAATCTGACTGTTTTATGTTTGTATTGAATGTTTTAAAGGTAGGTCTTCTTCGTTGCAGTTTGAGACCGTTTACAGGTTGAGAAGTTGAACGATTTTCGGAAGGCCCGAGTGTAATTTGTTTTAGAATGGTTGTTAAACACCTAGTGTATGATCTCCACACCTGATATGATCACTTTGTCTGTAGTTTTTTATTAATTAGCAGTCCAGCTAAGAGTCATGCAAACAGGGACATATGATATATTACAGAAATTGGTGATATTGTCTGTCGTCAATTATATGGTAATGTTTCAGAAATATTTGGTATTGATGTATCAGAGATCGCAATCTAATCTTCATAATATTGTTTTAAATAATTGGAATTTGTGAGCTTTTCCTATTTATTCCCACTTCCTATACATTCCAATTTCAATTCCAATCTTCTACTTTGTGGGGGGTCTTTCAGATAGAAACACATACATAAACATCAATGCACTTCATAATATATATTATATACAATAGAAGATGTAGCCTAGTACAGGTTTTGAGTGAATTTGTTTGAATCTATTGCCATTTCATTAATCGGGTTATCAGTTAATGTTAACATTTCAAATCCAATGAGAGTTTTGCCAGGAATTCTTAGATCTGGTTTTTGGAATGAAGCGGCTTAAATACATTTTTTGCGATAAATTTCAACTTCTTTTTTCGAAATATGTTTTTCGCTATCTGGCTGAAATCCTTGGCCACTTTCGGTATTTTTTCGGTAATTCGTTTCTCCGGAAATTTACAGGTAAAACACAGATTTAAACGTATGAATGAAAATTCACTTATCTACAACTACAGGCCTTCTTTCAAATAGTCATAGTGATGAAGTCATATGTTATTATATTTCTGTTCTTTAATAATTCCCTATTATACGTCGTGTGACAAGGAAAATGCCTTTAGCTATAAAGACGTCCGAGAGAGAGACGAAAACCGTATTCCCTCGACGGAGTATTTAGCATTTAAACTAGAATGTGTCTAGCAAATAGCTAAAAGAAATAACTTTATACAAAGCTCTCCCAAATGAATGTTTTCATTTTTCACCATTTTTTAATTTGAATTGTCACTTTAGGAAGTGTGAAAATCAATTATAAAGAAAATTGTCTATCACTATTGGTAACCCACGGGGAATATTAACCCTTTCCCTCATACGACAATTCTGCAGCAGACGACTTTGAACATATTGTGTGAAAAAACTAGAAAATCTCTATAATTGAATGGATAACCTATGACTAAAAGTGGAAAACTTTGTTGCAAAAGGAGAAATTGCTCGTTTTGAGCAATTTCTTCTTTTGTCACTATGTTTTCAAAAAGACGTATGCAGCAGAGGCGTCAGAAAGCGTCTATATGAGGGAAAGGGTTAAAAAGATATCACGCGCTAGCTTCTTTTCTTATGCTCATATTTTCTATTAAGCTCAACTGTGTTGACTCCTATTCAATTGGAAATTGCAGGACATTATATTGTTTTTGTAAATAATAAAGACTAAAATATCTGAAAGTTACAGTACATTGTTTTATATTGCATGCTTTTAAGTGGGTTATTAAGAAATAAATACGCAGTTCTACATGTCATCAGCGTGTAATACTATACCCCAGAGAGCCTTTATTTGTTATGTAATACATATATATATACCACCATTCGTGAACCCCCAAAAAGGCTATAATCACCCATAGCATAGCCAGTCACGTCAATATCACTAGGTGCGCTCACTTGGTGCTAATATTTCTCGTTATTACACAGACATAAACAATAATTCTCTTTATATTCATCCACGGTGTGAACCCTATACATGTTCGTGTCTTAACCCTTTTCCAAAATACAACAATTCTTAAGACGACTACTTTATCTAGAAAAGATACTGAAACATCTCTATGAACGGATGTTTATTTGATGAATAAAGTTTAAAACATTGTGGCAAAAGGAGAAATTACTCATCCTGAGTATAGTATTCTATTATTACAAGGTTTAAATAAAGGCACTGCAGTGCTGACGGCCTGGGGGCTGCTGGAAGGTTGGATTTTTCGACGCACGGACCCTTCGGCTCCCGGTTAATCCGCCACTGTATATTTCACGTGGGGTAGGGGAGTCGGGCACGGACCCTATGGGCCCCCGCTAAATCCGTCACTACATTTGCCACGCTTTTTCAGTAATGTTAACAAGCGTCCATATTTGACCTCTCGGCGCATTAATTTCGAAAGCATTTCTTAAACTTATATTGGAGTACTCACGCCTTAAGTTTTTTCACTGATGTCCCAACAACATTAAAATGATATTTATAGGGAAGATCCTAACCTTTTAAACGCAGCTTTGTTGAATCCATTATGAACTATTTTACTCGCGCAGTTTCTCATGCGTTGTTTGGTGCTAACAAGCAATTGGCAGGCTGCCAACTCCGAACAAAATGGTATTACTTCTATGACCAGGAGCTAAAGCCCCAGGCCAAAAACACTTCTACTGCATATGTGTCAAAATGCGTCTACACCTGGGGAAAGGGTTCAAATTCGAATTAGTAACAATTATTCGAAACCACGTTTTGCATTATTAAAACACATTTTATATCCATTTCTTTAATAATCAGTTTACTATTCCATTACATTAGCATCATAAATTCCAAATTCACCCATTATTAATAAATAACAAATGGTCCATGTCAGGCGATCAGAGCTCTATTTGCATATATAAGAACAAAGTAGAATCGTGCGAGACATGCGCCTACGCACATGTTCGACGGTGTCTTGACTTTCCGTTTACATGTAACTCTAGATGATTGTTTTCACAACACATGTAAGTGTAAACCTTCTTATTGTATAATTTGATAATGCTCCTTCTATTATTCATATGAAAAAGGACATTTACCGACATTGCAAGCAGTGAAGTTACACTATAATCCTTTTCAGAAGATGCTAAGGACGGAACTATTTCACTATAGTAGCGTTACAAAGCTCTCTCATTCAAAAAGGTTTATGAATTTAAATACTAGCCTTCAATCTTTTCAAGCAGGGCACATTTTCTAGCCTAGTACTGGTTTGTTTACCCAGGGATCATGAATAAGTGAACTGTCGCCGTGATATAACTGAAATAATGTTGACAGCGGCGTAAAACCTCAATAAAACAATAAATCATTCTTTTCATCGTTTTTCATGTATATCACACCGTAACACGCGATGAAAAAACCGATAGGCATACTACAAAATATATCTGTTCTATTAATAGAGCTAATAAGGGGACGTGTAGATCAATGCCATCCCTATTTGTAGATGCGCTACGTGTATTGACATACGCTCTTGTTGTTTCTGAACGTCGTTGTCGATATATATAAGTTTTCATCACATGACTATGCTTATATCCGATCTGATATACCCATTACGTATTTCTTTATATATCACACGTGTAATATAACATGACCGAATCACTATATTTGTATTCATCCGCGAATGTTTACAAAATGGCTGAGAACGTGTATCCGGTAAACACAAACGTCACGATAGATGGACGAGGTAAAGGGACCATTATCGGTCATGCAAATATTTTTGTGTGTGATTAGTTATTACATGTTGGGACTATTTTCCGACAGGGAAAAAACAATTTTCTGTTTGTGTTTCGTCATATCATAAAAAGAATCTGAAATTCTCTGTCATTTCATAAAGTTTTATTAAACTCGTCCAAGAAATGTGTTATTAAGCTCGCCAGAGGCTCGCTTAATATCATATTTCTTGAACTCGTGTAATAAAACTTTATATGAAATGACTACGAATGTCCGATCCTATATCTCGAGTACATATTACCAACTAAATCTTGAGGAATTTAATAACTGCTAGGATGAATAAACAAATGATGGTTTTAAATGTAGTCCACTGATTATGTATATTCTGTGAGGTCAAAATTTGTTTTATAAATCGCAATGAAAAAAACTCATATCCATGCGTAAATACCGGAATAAGACACTACACATTTGTTTAATGAAATTTACTGTTAGAAAAATCGTTACACAATTTATGGTATCATAAGATTTAATTTCGAGTCGAAACCAAATTAGATACAAAATTATAAATTCATATTTTCCACGACCCTAGCAACCACTGGAAAGGACAATAATTACGCGATAAATCGCAACTGTTAATCTAACATAACACATTTAGAATTTTCAAGCACATACACATAATATATTTTAAACAGACAATATTTAAATAAACAATACAAATGTTATTGCAGGAATATGTAAAACTATTGGGTTGGGACTCGTTTCTTCGATGCAGTTCTTTGCAAGTTCGGACAATTCAGCCGAAGAAACTCATCGAACACAATATTTTCCAATACAGATGCAATAGTCCACACTATAGCACGGTTGCTGCACGCGAAACATTGAAATGCACATGGTGAGTGTATACAATAATAACATAATTATCATCAATATCACAGTAAGGCACCAACCAGTAAGTCACCAACCAGTAAGGCATATAGAACAGTCCCCATTTCGACTGAAAAGACTCTTTAACCCTTTCCCTCATATAGACGCTTTCTGACGCCTTTGCAGCAGACGGCCTTTTGAAAACATAGTGACAAAAGAAGAAATTGCTCAGCACGAGCAATTATATCTTTTGCAACAATGTTTTCCACTTTTAGTCATAGGTAATTATCCATTCAATTATAGAGATTTTTAATTTTTTTGACAAAATATGTTTAAAGTCGTCTGCTGCAGAATTGTCGTATGAGGAAAAGGGTAAGCGTAAAACACGTCTAAAGGGCTCAGGTATTTCCGTACGGTGTCGGTATTTATTAATAGTATGTAGGCTCGGATATTTCAGTCCGAAATCGAAAGATATCGTTATTGTTCGTGGACTTGTCGGCCATTTCCGGTGGAAATGAATGGCAATCCATCGAACCGATCTCTGACGACTTCATACGGAAAAAGCCGATTGAATTTAATATAACTGATACAGTCGTAGACGCTAACAATAACGCGTGTTTACATGCAAATAATGTGGTGGTGGTATCCGATATATACGACGTAAAATCAATGATCCATATATAATGTTGCATGTACAGTCGTGATGGGGGAAAACATGTCAACAGCTTTAGAATGGGCGACAATTACGATTAAATAATATATTCTACTTGTTTGGTAGTTTATTATCAAAACAGATTTTTTAGAGGACTTCAGAATGCTTGGACGACTAAACTCGTGTCCCGATAGTTCAGTCGCTTACGACAAGAGCTATAGATAAAAAGGTCGTGGGTTCGACTCCCGATTCGACTATTCGTTCTATTTGTCTTCCTTCAAGGAGCTAAGTAGTCTATATATATGGGAAGGTAGCCAGTTGCCTGAGAAAATGTTGTGTTGAGTAATGGTCCCGAGAAAGCAAGAAAAATACATTTGGTTATCTTGTATTCGTTAAAAAATTTACAATTCGTTAACAATTGCGTTAACCTTTCCCTCATACGACAATTCTGTAGCAGACGACTTTGAACATATTTTTGTCAAAAAATGTGAAAATCTCTATAATTGAATGGATAACCTATGACTTAAAGTGAAAAACATTGTGGCAAAAGGAGAAATTGCTCGTTTTGAGCAATTTCTTCTTTTGTCACTATGTTTTCAAAAAGCCGTCAGAAAGCGTCTATATGAGGGAAAAGGTTAAACCCTAATCAATCATTAGAACGACTGAATGGCGAGCATGCAAACAATCCGGGTTTCGTTCGCTGAAAAAAGTCTCGAAAGGGTCCGTTTATCGTGTGACACGGTCCCTGCTAATCCAGTTTACACACAGCAAATCTGGTAACGGGTTTAACGTAAAGTGATAGAAACAAAACGTAGAATGCATTAATGTAATTGAAAAAAAAAGAAATATGACACTCGAGTTTGTCATTCTGTCATTGCGCTAGGATATCAGATTCGATCATTATAAAGGCTAAATTCGAAAGAAACCCATATTTTTGTCAGAATATTTTAATCAAATGAAAAATGCACGTACCGGTGTGTCCGCAGGAGCGAGTAAAATGGATTTTATTTAATTAAATAGTTTACCAACATTTTCACCTTTTATTGCAATATTTTTGAATTCTTTATCAATATAAATCTTTCAAGTTTCTAGATTGTTGAAATTGTTTGTCTGATCGGATTGTAAAGCAGACAACCTTTGAACAGTAGTGTGAAGTATTGTGTTACATAATCTATACAGTCTGATCGCTGCTCTATCTGGTTGATGTATACGGGTTATCTCCCCTGTTAATGCCACACGACGTTTTAGAGCACACTTTTATATGTAGCCACTAAATAAATATAAGCGCTTGCTGCTACAGCAGCGAAGCTTAGGTCTGGTATGTATGCG
This sequence comes from Serripes groenlandicus, assembly GCA_031761405.1. NCBI lineage: Eukaryota > Metazoa > Mollusca > Bivalvia > Cardiida > Cardiidae > Serripes > Serripes groenlandicus. The sequence continues at coordinate 23,669,887 of JASEVX010000004.1, forward strand.
ATTGCACTTCTATAGGGTTATCAATGCAAATCTTTCCCTATGTTCTGATTCGAAGAACAAAAGTAGAACAAGTTAGGAACTTGATTTTTGTCCAGGACTAGTGATATTTGTGGAAACATGACACATGTCTAAGAACTAATGAACACATACTAACGATAGTGTATTTAGCGGAGAGTGAGGTATACTATTCTACGCCGTTTTTAAAAGATATTTCCGTTCCAGAAATGTAATGATCACATGTTCGAGTTATTGCGATTCCACTGTAATAAACATTAATTTAATTTACAAATGTTTAATTTCAATTTTGTCAAAAATGCTAAACCATTTGCCACACGAAAAAACACATTCTGACGTCACTCCGCAACAGACGCCATTTTAAAACATTTTTGATTAAAGGAAGAATTTGCTTAAAATGAGCAATTTCTGCCACAAAATATTCCAAAAATCCTATTTTTTAACTCTTTCAGCGCCAAAGGCAATATTGAGCTTGTGGCAAACAATACAGATTCAGGTGAGTCAGCTCGTAACGAGCTGTCTCACCTGAAATCTGCATTGTTTGGCAGTGAGTTATAAAAATATTCCAAAAAATCCTATAACATGAAAATAGAGTCGTCCGAGTTTGAACATGGAATAGTCTACTTTAAACAATTCGGCGCTGAAAGGGTTAATAATTATATGTTTAAGTGTAGAGTTTCTATATTCTTACCATGGTGCTTTCAAGGGCTTGTGCTACATGTTTGTTGTATGTTGGAAAGGCTTAACTACATTTTGCCGCAAGATGTAGTTACACATTAAGGCAGTTACCGACACCCTATAGGTTATGGGCGGGCTGTCAACATTCTACAAAACAATGGATCCCCCGGAGAACGGGCCTGTCGTCCTGACACATTATAGATCACTCCGCACAAAAAGTAGTCCAGACATCCCCAGGCACAGGAAAGCTAGTGGAAGAGAGCCTGATTTAACAGCAAAATTAATTCACACCGACGTATGTTGTAGTCTAAACAATAATAATGTCTGATAGGTCATGACGGCATCGATAAAGCAATAATGCATGAACGTTATTTATAGAGACAACGAACGAGAGAAGAAAGAGGGGGAAGAGAAAACAGACACAGAACAAGTCACAGAGAGGGACCAAATGTCGAAAAACTGTCAACAATCGAAAAGTGATTACTCTGCAAAATTTTAAAATATCAAATGCCCCGTTGGTGATAACTTTGATATTCCCACCTGTGGACGCATGTTCGCGCTATTGCAGCAGACGAACTTTAAAAACATTATGGCAAACGGAGAAACTGCTGCCCACTTTTGCCACAATGGTTTCGACCTTTTTCAATAATTAAACATTCCTTTATAGAGATGTTCCATAGTTTTGAATAAATGTTTTTAAAGTCTGCTGCTGCCATTTTGTCTCAAGAAGGAAAGGGTTAATTCAATTGTATTGACGTGCACGATCAGATTGCAATAGGAAAATATCTTTGTGAACCCGTAAAATATAGTATTTTAACTATTTTTATTGCATGATATAAAGCGCCAACGATTGGCCACGATCAGACTGTAATGCATTCTTCGTTCAATGATTTGCTTATAGCCTTGTCTTCTAGATAGTCGAACGCTGATCCGAGAAGAGGTTGAACTAATATAGCATTAATCATAACCACAACTAGGTCGAGTGAAAAAGGGCAATTAATTGTTAATGCAAAAACTTTTAAAAGTCTTCTAAGATTCTAAATACTGGAATTCAGATTTCCCATGGCGCATCACGCTGTGAAGTGCTGGGCCCTAAATACTCCTTATGTGCATTGATATATGAACAAAGTCATATTTCGGTACAAATTAGAAGACAAACAAATTGTAGAACGCAATTTGTTTTCCACGAAAAGTTCCATTAATTTGAAAGCTTTATATGTATTTATTATCAATATATTTGTTTTGATACTCCCTACGTTTTGATGGAGAGACAGTTATAACAACGTCATGTAAGTGCTGAAAAAAGAGAAAATATTTTATCGTTTAGATTGGAAGTACAGAATGACCGCGTCACACTTAAACAGACATTCTGGAATTTGAGACCAGCGTTCCGAACATTCTGATGAGCATCTTCGAGGTTTGCCATCAATGCATACACACATACCTGATATCCGCTGTAAAATCATTACGACCATATCCTATTAAATTTATCATAAAAAACATGATGTACCCCTTTCTTATATACGAACGCTTTCTTGTGTCCTTACAGTAGACGACATTTGAAAACATTGTGGCGAAAGAAGAACTTGAGCAGTTTCTCCTGTTGCCACATCTATTCTAAGACTAAAGGTATCATAGAAAGAGATTTTCCAAAACTGTTTTCAATATAATCTCAAGTCGTCTGCTGTAGATTTATTTTCACTACCGGTGTGTGATTTAGCAATAGAGCGTCCATCTTGGATGCGGGTTGATCCACGACCGGGCGATACAATGCTTTTAAATTGGCAGTAAAGGGCTGTTCTATCTAAGGCTCTAAGAATCGCGGGGCTAGCATCACACTCCGGATAACTTTGTGAGATAACTTACAAATTGTTGAATGCCATATAAAACACCATATAAACAAACTTGCTGTATGTGAGAATGTGTCATACAGAACTTTGAATTCAAATTCCGTGTTGTAAGGTAATATAGCTACGTAATCATTAAAAAAATATATATTTATGACGCCACGTCCATGGCACACGATAGCCTCCCGGTATCCTGCAGTCGTGATACGGATCGGCCCTGTGCAACAACTCAATTAAAGTGTCTCTTATTCAGCAACAAATAATTATAGATTTACACGACCGTATGTTACAGTGCAGAAATTCCATTAAATCTTATAATTAAATTCCATTCTGAAAATTCCCGAGTCTGTTAAACAATGATTAATACAAACCCTTTCTCTGGCATTCACGAATCTAATCTGATTTATTGATTGATCGATCTCTTAATTGATCAGTAGCAGCTGCTCTGTTTCAGAAAACATGGAAGAAATATTGCAATAAGAATATTGTATTTCCTAGTTGGAAAAAGCTCCCATGGAATGCCCGTATGATGTGAGATGGTGTTGTTTTTAGAACTTCACAACTTATTCGCGTCTTGAAAACGTAAAACATAACTACGTATTTCAACAATCGTAACTCTTCGGATAAACTTGTAGATTCAATTTAAAACACCGACGTCCTTCGGGTCGTGATTCGGCTTCCGGTTGTGTCACGTGGTTCATATATGTAGGATAAAAAACACAGCCCGAATGAACTACATGCAGTATACTTGAACCGGATATATATACGTCACTGGATGTTGTCATAACGAGCGTCTAGAGACTATTAAACTATGAAGATGGTCTCTGTGCCAAGAATGAAGACTTTGCTCTCGAGATAGGACTTTCCGAGTGGTTAATGTTTAGAATGAATTCGCTCCAGACCAAGCAGATACTTGAGCCCAAAGCAAACCAAATGTTAGGCATTATTAGACGATCATTTTCACATATGGACAAAGAAATGCTACTAGTCCTTTACAAAAGCCTAGTGAGGCCACATCTTGAATATGGGAGCTCAGTTTGGTCGGTGATAAACAAAGAAAAATGATATACTTCTAGAAAATATTAAAAAAAAAGAGCTACAAATTAGTACCATTACTTAAAAACAAAGAATATCCAGAGAGACTCAAGGAACATGGACTACCCACACTACAATACAGGAGATTAAGAGCATATATGGTGGAAACATACAAGATTTTAAACAACATTGACAAAGTTGACATTCATAAGTTATTCCACGTTCATCTAACCAACACAATCAGGAACTGTATAAATGCCACTGTAAAATAAACATTCGAAAATATTTCTTTTCACAAAGAGTCATAGAACCATGGAATAATCTGTCAGAAGACGTAATAAAGGCAAAAAAGATAAATAATTTTAAAAATGTGTTAAATAAGTGCTGGAAAGATTCAGTTTTTAAATTTGTGCCATATTATGGAGGACCTGAAGCGGCTTATGTAATACAAAGTCAAAATGGACTGTATTGGTCTCGACAACAAGGTGGACAAGGTAAAGTCTGAGCACGGAGCATACCTTTATAGTTTTGGAGCCTGATTTAAATACAAACTCTTCGGAAAGTTCCGTTACGAAAACTAAGTGGAACTGAGCTTTTTTTCAATAGTTGTAGTCTCGTTTAGAATTCAAAGATATGCAAATATTTTAGCAAATCGAAAAATAATCGATATCGATATGTTCTTTCCGGTACTCTTGATTGCAAAACGCGGTTTCTGCATCGCAAAAAAAAGCTATATGATGCATGAGAACCGGGTAGTTTTAAACGATTAATTTCTGGTAAGTTTGTAATGCTTTTCGATTGGTGTGGCTTAACATGCGATCTCGAATCTATGAACTACTGTAGCTGTCATCGTTCACCACCAACAGTTCCTAACGATACACTTAAGTTTGTTGTCGTGCAAAGTTATCGTACCTGACCTCTAGTTGAGTGTCAGATTAAAACATCTAATAAATGTCAAGTTCCCTGGTCGGATTTGAGCCTCGGACTTCTTAATTGGCATTCCACTAGGCCTCTGCATTACTCTTATGTAATTTAACCAACTTTAATGCGATAACATCTGTTGCTTTTGGAATATGCGTCAGTCACTTTTCACTTAAACTCCTAACAGACGACACTGGATTTTGTAGAAGAAGACGAAATCATGCCCGCTTTTAACCCTGTCCCACATACATCAAATCTGAAGAAGATCACTTTACAATCGCTTAGACAAAAATATAGAAAATGTATATAAATGTAAGAATGAATATTGAATAAAGTGAACAATTGTAGCAAATTTTCGTTTTGTCAAAATGTTAGCAACAGTTGTCTGCTTCAAAGGCGTCAGAAAGCATCTATATGTGAGAATAGTTTAAATAAAACCATTAGTTTGTGTATGTAATTCAAGGACTAAGACCTTCGATATTGTCTTCACCAACTTCAATTCGGTTTGTGGCGCCGTAATACGCATGGATCAACTTACATTAAAATATTGCAAAATCTGTTAAAAACGACAGAAGGCGTCATTATTTTGTGTCTGATTATTTCCGCAAGAGTATATCACGTGATGTTTGACCTGTTTGTAAGAAAATGGAGTGTAAAACAAGTACAGAAAGGAAACAGACCAGGCCTCATGTCGATTTAGTTAAATCTTTGAACTCAGGCCCGGTATTTGAACAGAAAATTGATTTTTTCCCATTGTTGCCCACAGTTTAGTTATTTAAAGTATTGCAAGTTCTTTAACTTCCTTACTATTAATTGATTGATTGGGGTTTAACGCCGTTTTTAACAATTTCTCAGTTATATCACGGCGGCCAGTTCACCTACTCATGCATTTCCTGGTTTTCTCACACCAGTACTCCACACAACAATCTTCTCAAGCAACTGGCTCCTTTTCCACATAGACTTAGCCCATGGTGGAAGTCAAATGACGCATGTCGCATTGACTTTTGTCAATCATCGGAAAGAAAGTTAGCTGAACCGGTATTCGAACTCACAACCCACTGATTGACAGCCCGCGTCGCTACCGACTGAGCTACCGGGCTCGGCCCCTTACTATTAAAGGTATTGGCTTCCTAAAAATAAATATATCATTTTTGGCCTGGGGCTTTAGCCCCTGGTCATAGTAGTAATACCATTTTTTCGGAGTTGGCAGCCTGCCAATTGCTGTTAGCACCAAACAACGCATGAGAAACTTTGCGAGAAAAATAGTTCATCCTGGATTCAACAAAACTGCATTTAAAAGGTTAGGATCTCCCCCATAAATATCATTTTAATGTTGTTGGAACATCAGTGAAAAACTTAAGGTGTGAGTACTACATTATAAGTTTAAGAAATACAGTGGCGGATTAACCGGGGGGGGGGGGGGGAAGCCGTAGGGCCCGGACCGTGTGTCGAAACATTAATGGTAAACAAAGAAAAAACGTGGCGGACTCCCCCCAGCCAACGAAAGAAGTCACGTGACATATACAGTGGCGGATTAACCGGGGGCCGTAGGGCCCGTGCGTCGAAAAATCCAACCTTCCAGCAGCCCCCATGCCGTCAGCACTGCAGTGCTTCTATTAAGTTATCTTGCGAACCAACGAAATGACCATTGTGTTACGATGCATGCGGTTTAATATATATATACCGTTATGAAGTTTTCACTAGAACTATGCTTCCAATAATGCAATCGATGCAACCTTAGTTGCAAGGAACCTTACCCCCATAAACCCCTATCAAACCAAGGTATTTGATGCATGGTTCATGACGCTTTTAAATGTCCAGAACGAAAGGTAATGCCTCCCACCGTACGGTGTTTTTACACCTCTTTAAACAAGTTAACAAAGCGAGTCAGTCAGTACTGCTAACCCAACATGAGTAAAAACCACTTCTTCAATTTCTAATGTCTTTGATATGAGCCTGCCGGGGATATAGAGGATATTTCATGAGTGTTTATTTATGAGCACTTTTAATCAACGAATTCATGGGAGACCGGGACTAGTTGATACACGGGGCTAAATTATACAATGCACGTGGCAATGTTTTGCATCACAGGCGTAGCAGACGTCATGTTTGTTCTTTTTCCCAAACATACTTTTGACATAATTATTTTAAGATGGCGAGCGTCATATTCAGCTAAGTTAACGAGTTTATTGAAAGTGATAATAAATAAACACGACTGAGATATTCTATTTAACCTTTAAAGTGATTTATGAGGCGTATTTCAACAAAATGTACATGAAATTTGCCGGTTTGGTCGCAGAAGTGACGAATGTTATAACGTTAAATCGTTGACGTGACGTCATTTTCATAGTTTGGTTTCCGCTTTGTAACAAAGACTTGAGCGTAAGACTGGAAACCAAACTTGTAGTGTCATATGATATTTATGTAATGGGATTTTGACACTCTCAGAGAGTGCTTTATATGATACAAAAAAGGTTATGGCAATGCCACAAATAGTTCTAACGAGTGGTGCAGAAGAAGAACAAACCTTATCGTATAATATGTAGATATAGATCAGCTAGTGCATTCATTACATACACTCGCAGAGCCTCAGATAAGGTTCGCATTTTATGTTCTAAAATCTTTAATTGACTCTTCAACACAATGTTGTGTCATTCTCAAAATAATCGGCTCATTGAGATTATTCTTTAGAGTACCAACAGCATAGGGACTGTTTGTGAAATAAGAGAAATATTGTAGTGCAACGACCAGCGATCTTATACTTCTACAATCTGATCCAAATGAACATTTTCTTTTTTGTGAAACTTTCCTTTTATTCGGTAGATTATAGGGATACATACAAAGTCAATTTAAACTGCATGCGACGCGCAGATCATACTGGATTAAACACTAATACATTAAACACTAGGAGGTTCGATTTCCCGGAGACTCGCTATATATTCTTTATAATTTTATGAAAAATCTTGTCGAAGTAATACAAAAATTGCCGTCTTATGGTCCCTGATAACATATCAAATTTCGGACTGCGTGACATATTCGGCTCCACGCAATCTCTATCTCCTGATATGATGATTCGGAGAAATCCTACGATTTACTATTTACTTGGAAAATTCCAGAATGAATATCTGATGTAGTTAATATTCTTTCTCCGTTTTTCGTTTACTCTCTTGGTTTTTTTTTATAATTATTTAAGGAATTTGCTTAGAAAATGTAAGAATTAATATCTTATGTATTTATTCTTTCTTGATTTATAAATTTTCTTTATTTTCTGGGATTATTTAAGTATTGGTAAAACTAGTTAACAGTAAAACATTAAAAGCGTAAACCGAAACATGGATAGTGTAAAGACCTACGACACACCGATTTCTTTTCATTGTAAGACGATCGGAATTGTTCATTAGGAGCGATTTCATCTTTTGTCACAATATTTTCAAATGTCCTCTGCAGCTATTGCGCCATAATGCGTCTCTGTGAGGGAAAGGGTTGCGTTACGCAATTAGTATGTTTTTTTTTAACCCTTTCCCTCATATAGACGCTTTCTGACGCCTCTGCAGCAGACGGCTTTTTGAAAACATATTGACAAAAGAAGAAATTGCACAAAACGTGCAATTTCTCCTTTTGCCACAATGTTTTCCACTTTTTGTCATAGGTTATCCATTTAATTATGGAGATTTTCTATTATTTGACAAAATACGTTCAAAGTCGTCTGCTGCAGAATTGTCGTATGAGGGAAAGGGTTAAATTATATACCTACATATTTTCCAGTGCAAAATGTGGCGAATTGAAATAGGCAAATAAGGTACAGAATAAGGTAATGTGAAGTCATTGAACTATGATGTCACAGTATTCAAAATTCATTAAATTGACGTCATTCTAGCCAATTCAATTTTTTTCTATTCTTTGTTATTTTATTACTTATTTTTGTTTAATCAGAATATTTTTTCTTTGTTTCTGTCTTAAAGTTGTTTATAGGAGTACAATATAAAAGAATTATGTTGCAGAAGCGATACTAACTCTTCATAGGGATTGTGAAAGGATATAACAGCTTATAAATATCTTTCCTAAGACAATATCCGTAAGCTGATGACTTCTCTCTGTCTGCGTAGCTTCGAGGACAATATAAAAGAATTATGTTGCAGCAGCGATACTCAGCGTTGTACTGTCTACTCGGAGCGAGGGAACCTTAAATTGAATCAATTCTGTATTGTGCGATATGACTACAAATATAATTGAAATAGTATTTGTTGCTTAGAAATCGTGACTCTAGCTTCGTTGAACGAAACATTCGGTTATAACACTATTTATTTTATACATTACATCTATAAGTATTTCTAAACATTAAACCCTTCATAGGGATTGTGAAAAGATATAACAGCTTATACATATCTTTCCTAAGACGATTTCCGTAAGCTGATGACTTCTCTCTGTCTGCTTAGTTTCGAGGACATGTTATCGTGTAAAGCGCTAATATTGATAAACCACCATCTTCTGAGTGGTGTCTAAGTTCCTTATGTCCGACGTAAATCCCATATATTGTTGTATGTGCGAAATTGTTGTTTTAGACATGGCACTCAAAAACAGAAAAGAACTTTTGAAATTAACCCTTTCCCTCATATAGATGCTTTCTGACGCCTCTGCTGCAGATGGCTTTTTGAAAACATAGTGACAATAGAAGATATTGCTCAAAACCAGCAATTCGAACGACCCTCACTGTTTGACGGATAACACGAGTAATCCGCGGTAAGAAATGATATAAACTAGTTTTGTTGCAAAATTGTGCTTTGGTATTGGATATGTATATTTCTTATATAAATATCTAAACTAATAACTTTGATTCTTTTTATTTATTTATGAGTTGTTATTAATTTCAGTCAATGTTATTTGTCTTTCCGATTTTCATCAGTTACTCGGCCTCAGTTAGGCGTTCGTGAATGGTTACTCGTGTCGTGTACTGCGCATGTCCAGATTTTCTACTCGAGTTACTCGATTGCAAAAGCCGAAAACGCTCCTAGAGAAGCCCATCCGAACTCGCCCATATAGCACGCAGTACTTAACTGGTCACCACACTGTAGTTTTAATTCAATATTACACTGGTTTTGCACAATAAAATGTTCTGAAACAAACACGGGGAAATTTTCTCTCGAAGTTTCGATGCAAAAAATGTATTTATCAGAGGTTTGCAGCTATAGTTCTGCGCTAAAACCTCTGAAACTTTGATTTACGGTTTGAAAACATAGTGACAAAAGAAGAAATTGCACAGAACGTGCAATTTCTTCTTTTGTCACAATGTTTTGAGTGTTTAATGAATTAGATGAGCCACGGAAACGGAAGGCATAGTAATTGCTTTCCTGTTTAGAACTATTCCTGACCACCATATTCGCCACTGTCTAAACCATAAATTGTATCGGAATTTTAATCTTGCAATGTTGATTTCAGCGGTATAATGATTTAGTAGCTGTAATCTAAGTTCTAATGCAATTGTAATGAAATTGGTACTTTTTAACCAATTATTATTTTTTCTGATTGTAGCAAGTCAACGCACTGTTGTGTGCATTTGAAGATGGACAGTTATAAACACAAGGTTACATGTATTTGCTTTAACGTAATAGGAAGCACGTATCGAGGGCTTGGCGTGAAACGGTTGTAACTCAAACCCTATTTTGAAAACCCTGGATTAGGGGCACTTTTTACCCTTTTGTAAACAATGCAAATTTAGGTTGCATTGCTCAGAAAGAGCAATGGCACCTAAATTTCCATTGTTTACAACGAAAAATGATTTAACGCATATAAAGACTACTTTATGGCGAGGTAATTAACCTTTGTAAAAAAATATCAATTTTAGTTACAACCGTTTCACGCCAAGCCCTCGGTATGAAAGTGCTACTCCACGATTTTTAACATAGAGATGAGAATGTCTTAGTGACGATAAGTTTGCAAACTCAAACAATTATTTATTTAACGAATCGTGAACCATATTCGGCGTTTTATATGTATTTATCATTAAATTACATTACAGACTAAAACATTGTTTGCTTTCAGAAACGGAACATTAACGTCCATTGGTACCGGAACTGTGCACGCAGCTCAAATTGGAAACTGTGAAACAATTAAAGGAGACACAAAGACAAACACAATCCTTAATTGAGAGAAATGTTTCCTGTCACTGTCAAGAAATATCAGTTAAATCGCCTCGATGAGATGCCGCCTTAACCCTTTCCCCTCATATAGACGCTTTCTGACGCCTCTGCAGCAGACGGCTATTTGAAAACATAGTGACAAAAGAAGAAATTGCACAAAACGTGAAATTTCTCCTTTTGCCCCAATGTTTTCCACTTTTGTGTCATAGGTTATCCATTCAATTATGGAGATTTTCTATGTTTTGACAAAAAACGTTCAAAGTCGTCTGCTGCAGAATTGTCGTATGAGGGAAAGGGTTAACGCTCTCAGTGCTATGCGACTCAAAATGTGATAATGATCAGTTTTGTGACGCTGAATTATAATCAAAATTATTCGACAAAGTATCATTGAAGATGCACGCGGATTTGGGTAGCTTGCGAAGGCCTCATACACGTTCCTAAAAACATAGTTTAGGCTCTTCGTTGACGTGTTTTCTCAAATTGCAAGACAGAATCATTAAATGTGGCATTCCGACTGTTGCTCTGTTCTTAATTACACCGCGCTTCAGTACTCTGATCTGTCATTATCTTTTGATGAAATTTTTAATCAATGCAAGATCGGAAATATCATTAATTCTTCCTTAAAAAAAAATGATAACAAATTTGCATGCACATTTTTGAGTTGTATCAAAGTTTCTATTTTACGAATCCGGTTGTATGCATATATATGCACATTTATCAAACACTGGCAACATATGCATACACTATTGAGTTAACCCTTTCCCTCATATAAACGCTTTCCGATGCCTCTGCAGCAGACGGCTTTTTGAAAACATAGTGACAAAAGAAGAAATTGCTCAAAACGAGCAATTTCTTCTTTTGCCACAATGTTTTCCACTTTTAGTCATGGGTTATCAATTAAATTATAGAGATTTCCTATTTTTTGACAAAATATGTTCAAAGTCGTCTGCTGCAGAATTGTCGTATGAGGGAAAGGGTTAACTATCCAATCCATACCTTATTGTAACAAAATGACAACGATAACAGTCACCATCATATTGCTTATGGTACATAACGTTACTTCAAATACCGGTACCACGTCTTAAACAACATGTTTTAAAAGTTGCTTGACTAAAGCCATGCATGCTGACTATTTATTGCTCAATTGTACACATAACAACAAACAATCATTTGAAACTGTTCACTAACTATGATTGCGGATGCGACATCAATATGTTCATATACACCTCGGGAACTGCAGCTGTATATCAAGTTCGTGTTTATTGCGAGAGAGAGATGGCAATCTTTGTTTTTCTTATACGCTTACATGCTGTTGGCTAAGGGACTTTGCAAAAGTCTTTTTAAAATTAGTGCCGTCAAATTCACTGAAAAACTGTATTTCTATACACGGAATTCGTATATAAGAAGTATACAGGTTGTTATTTTTCATCAGAACAAACTAAATTGTTAAGATATTTAACATACAAGCTTCATTTGAAAATGGGACCACTTGTGTCAATCTACAATGTCTCTAAACGTTATATGTCATAAACGGTTTTACAGTAACAGAATTCTGCAAAACGTCATGAAATGACATAACTGTGGTATAACTCATTTTCCAGGAATGAGCCGTCCCCCGAGAAAACCAACATTGTGGACTCTGCGTAAAGTATCGACCCGAATCAGCCTAAGCATCCCACGCAGGCTAACCCGGACAGACACTTTTCGTCTCATGTGGATTTTCTGTTTCAGGAATCATTACTCTATACCTCTATCTCCCAGAGACGGAATGTGTCGGCCCGGATAAGCCTGCGCGGACTGCAAATTATCACAAGTTTGTTAATGACGTCTGCAAGGAAATGCATCATCTTTATGTAGGTATCTGGTTCAACACGATCAATTGACACATTACGTTATGCAATATTGATCTTTATCGTTCAAGAGTATTGTTTGAGCTAGGGACGCCATATTTAGTTTAAATTTATTTATTTTGTGAAACCGTTGAAGCTTTCAGCTTATATTAATCTCGCTCGGTGTCTGCTTCCTGGAGACTTAACCAGGACTCGCACCGTTTGCGTGGAAAAATCCTAAAGGCAGAACCCGCTCATAACGGGATTTAAACCTTCATCTACTATGTTCGCTTCTTATGTATACTCATCAATTAGGGACATTAGTGATAATTATATTATCTCCCTTGTCAGATAAAGACCAAGGTATCCAAATGGTTGGTATGTCTTTTTAGTTGGAATCCTTTGTTTTTATCTCTATTTCGCAATGAGATATTGCAATTACTCTGTACACATTAATCATAAATGTGTTAATTAAAGAGATGATTCAAAAGAGAACATGCACATAGCAGTGTTTAAAGAAAACAAATGTGGAATTACTAATCAATCTAATAACAGTTGGCCAAGAAAATGCAATTTATAAGTGCACCATCCAGTGCAAAGAAACCAATGATAAAAACAGAGGAAACCAAATGATAGGACCTTGCTAGATGTAGAGAGTATTAAAGGGAGATAACTGACCGATGTCCCCCATAAGACTGATTGGACGTTAACGCCGTGTTCAACCATTTTTAGTCATATCAGTACGCCTAGCTCACCTACAAAACTGTTCCCTGGCTTTCTCATACAAATCGAGGGCTTGGCGTGAAACAGTTGTAACTAAAACCCTATTTTGAAAACCTTGGTTTAGGGGCAATTTTGACCCTTTTGTAAACAATGCAAATTTAGGTGCCATTGCTCAGAACGAGCAATGGCACCTAAATTTCCATTGTTTACCAACAAAAATGAGTTAACGCTTATAAAGACTTAATGGCGAGGTGATTAACCTTGGTAAAAAAATATCAATATTAGTTACAACCGTTTCACGCGCCAAGTCCACGAAATACTCCATACAACAGTCATTTCAAGCATCTGGCTGAACGTCGGAAAGAATGTTAACCGAACTAGTGTTCGAACGTGCAACCATCGAATTGACAGCCCATGTACCTACAGACTAAGCTGCCGGGGCTTGTCGATATAATTTGAAGATATTCAGATGAAAAAGTAATATAGTCGTAGTAAGATGCCATTGGATAAATACTTTATAGTAACCTTTCTTGGCGATTAATATGTCATACTCTGTGTTGTAATTTTTTAATTATGTCTCCTTTTTCTTCTGATGTTTGCGATTTGGAAGATTCAAACGTTGAATATAGAAAACACTATACGAACAAAACTCTTGTCTAATAAAGTTACATATAAATGTATGGAAACACATTGGACTTTCTCTTTTCTTTTCAATATTTTCTACTAGAATAAATGTCAGGCTTGGTAGTCTAGACTCCATATCGTTATGTTGATTGTGATCCCAGTTAATCCTGTCACATATCGAGGGCTTGGCGTGAAACGGTTGTAACTAAAATTTGTATTTTTTTACCAAGGTTAATCACCTCGCCATAAAGTCTTTATAAGTGTTAGATCATTGCTCTTGGTAAACAATGGAAATTTAGGTGCCATTGCTCGTTCTGAGCAATGGCACCTAAATTTGCATTGTTTACAAAGGGGTCAAAGTTGCCCCTAAAACAGGGCTTTCAAAATAGGTTTTTAGTTACAATCGTTTCACGCCAAGCCCTCGATATGCATACGCATTTTGACACCTCCGAAGCAGACGACTTTTAAAAACATTGTCACCGAAAGGGAGAAATTGCTCTTGATGAACACTGCCTTTTGACGTAATGTTTTCAACTCTTTTCAGTATTCAATACAGTCATTTATAGACATTTCCCCCGATTTAGACTGGACGCTTTTAAAGTTGTATGTGGGAAAGGGTTAAACCTAGACGCCGGAAATTACGATTGTGATAGGCGCTTCCTACTAAAAGATTATGAAATATCTCATTGACTCGATTGCGCTCTGAGCTGATCCTGATCAATATGCACATACAGGCTCATCATTTTCCTGCATTGAGGCTCATCCAGAAAGTCACTGGGATGAGAGACTGATTGTCAGTAAGCACGTTCTTCTGTGCTACGACAGTATGTTATTTTATTGGACATTTTACGTGTGTTGTCAGTAAGCAGGTTCTGCTGTGCTACGTCAGTATGTTATTCTATTGGACATTTTACGTGTGTTGTCAGTAAGCAGGTTCTGCTGTGCTACGTCAGTTTGTTATTTTATTGGACATTTTACGTGTGTTTTCAATTTCCCGTTCCTTATTGAAGTTGGCAAATTCGCCAAGAGACTACTAATTATTGTACCTATCCCGTAGAACATCCTTGCGCATTTATTTTCTTAAGCTGTCTGTTGCTAAAGCATGTCAATATTGATTGTTGTTTATTGGTTTGCATTGTTTTTACACCGCGTTCATCATATAAATGTATAGCTTTATTAACACGTGTACAACTTTAAAACCTTTTTTAAGTTTGACCACCAGCCCTGTGTTCCATAGTCACAAAACTCAAAACCTGTTTTGCGAAACCTATATAGGTTTTGTCGATATACCGTTCCTTAGTCGGTTAACCAAACATATTCTACCTGTTTTTCATTCATAAAACAGGTAGGTTTCGTTCCGTTTGATAGGCATAGATTAAACTGTTTATGTTGTGTTTACTATGGAACACACGGCATGTGCAGCGGTCATGGTTTATTAATTCATACTATTAACATTATATACCAACATAGATTAACTAAAACGCATTTCCTGTAAGGTATGATGGAGGATGGCCGCGACCTTCACATATCTATGCACGTGGCTAATAAAGTTATATATTTAAAAAAAAAAAAATGTTTCAAATTCATGACGGCGTTTAAAATGCCAGTTCTACTGGACGCTTCGTCCAAACACCATCGAGTAGGTCGTAATACTACCCCGAAAATCCTGAGCGCCCAGAGTGGAAAGCAATATCCACCTCTTTCAAAATCTTTAATATGACCCGGTCGATGATCGAACCCGCGACCTCCCGCATCCGAGGTGGACGCTCCGTCACAGCACCGCCGATTGATAGTGTGTTTGTAAATGTTATCGCTTTCCTACTTCACGGGACTTTGGAAATCACTTGCCTATCACGCTATAAAGTGAATCTGCATCTCAAAACACCAATTCCTTGACACAACAAACAAGACATTTGGAAGGAGGGGACATCTTAATTAATTACATACACAAATCAGGGAGGTGTAAAGCTGAACACGACATCCGACAGGTATCACTATTTTAATTGAAAGAATATCAGTATTTCAAATTAATCATTAGCTTAACATGTGCAACCGATACAAACTGTTAACTACTTGGCACGTAAATAGATCCCTCTAAAATAGCCACATTTCGCTCTATCATTGTACGTATGGTTCACAGAATATATTATTCCCTCTGATTCATTTGGATGCTTTCTGATGTATGCATGACGCATTCAGTTCTTAAATAGATTTAATATCACAAAAAGAGTTGTAAGAGTATTTTTTTTCTGAATTCAGACACGTTTAATATTAATGACGTCATAAGGTAATAATTACTTAATTCTATTTTGGGAACATTTTCGAAAATTAGTTCGTTAAGCCATTCGGAACTCCTCGGGTAATTTCGTAATCCTTCATCATTGGTGAAGCATTCATCACCGAGTGGTCGTTAAGCATGTACGTCATTGGTGATTTGATTGTTTGGGTGTCTTACGCCACCTTTAACAATTATTCAGATATATCACGGCGTTCAATAGGTAAAACACTTTATATGATTAAAACTCTTTAATAATACAATAGAAATGTATGTGCAGACTTGATCTGTTCGAAACAAAGATGGACTGCACATACATTTCTGTTGTATTTATTTAATCTTGATAAAGACCAAGTGGTCGAAAATTCGATTATTAAAGAGTTTTAATCATATAAAGTGTTTTACTGACTTTCTTCCCTTTGGAAGACACAATATACAACGTGTTCAATAGGTAAGTTAGCAGTACTACTGGTCTATTTATCCTGACACCAACCAGTCTGTCGAAATGCTAACCCAGCAACCCTGAGCGCCAAGGAAGGCAGCCATTACTTCCAAGTTTAAGTATGACCCGGTCGGGGATCGAACCCGCGACCTCATGTACCCGAGGCGGACGCTGTACTGCTACACAAGGGAGGCGGTTTGTGGGGGGTAAGGATAAGGACTATTAAAGGCAGTTTATCTCAATAATAAAACACATAATGTTCAAGGAATATTCCCTGGATACGCAGATAAGCTGAAAAGATAAAAAGTACTTTGGAAAAACATTGATAACTTCACCAAAACGCGATCCGGACCTTTAACTTCTCCCAACTATCAGCAGTCCTGCTGCAGACGACTTTGATAGCATCTAGGAAAAACACATGGAAACTCTCTGTAAGGGAATATTATATCATTGGAAAGGAGTTCAAAACATTGTGATGAGAGGAGAAATTGCTCATTGATAGAGATATTTCATATTTTTGCCATTTCCAAGTTTATACGCGCAGGCTAATCAGGGCCAACACATTCCGTCTCAGGGACAAATATAGGTATAGAGTAAAGAATACTGAAACAGAAAATACACAGGAGGCGAAAAGTGTCTGTCCGGGTTAGTCCACAATGTTGGTTTTCTCGCAGGACGGCTCAAAGAGAACTTTTGTTATAATTTTGTCACAACTAAAACGTGTAGGAGATAAACCTGCTGTTTTGCGTGCAAAACTCCGCATTTCTCTTATAGACATGACAAGTATTGGAATAATTGGTTGAAAAATAAATAAATTTTCTGTGAGATTTTGAAGATTGTAAGTACCATGAAGATTGGAAAAATGTATACATGTAAATCTCTAGTGACTGATTGACTACTGATCAACTCAACTAAAATATCTTTTCCAAACATTTTTTGTTCTACTTTGTGATATAATTTTACTAGCAATATTTCAAGTTTTCATTTGACGTCAATTTTGTAAGTGACGTTCTTGCACGTTGCTAAGCAATTTTACTAATATGATGGTAATTATTAAACAACAACATTTGACTTTTGTAATTAAAAGAACATAACAAAAAACTAATGTCATCTGAATTTTCGTTTTCTTCTGCCGTTGTATATTTGAAATAAACACAGTTTAAACTGGTGCTTTCTTGCAAAATAACAATGTGGCTCTCTTATGATTTAACTCGTTTCTATGACAACGTTTTACAACTAAAATAATGACAATATTAAACATATTAAGTCGCCAGAAAGTAGAGAAAAAGAAAATAAACATACGGTATGAATTTCATCAATGTATTATATAATGGTCCAGATAAGGAGGGGTATTCAGCTCTTTTTCCCACAATTTCTCTATTATTATTAAAGCAAACCCTATGTTGTGGGTACACAAAAGAATCGTCTCACTGAGACGATTCTTTTGAGTACCCACAACATAGTGTTAGAGAGTCAAATAAGGATTTTAGAACATGCAAAACGCCCCTTATCTAGAGCTCTGTACTAATACAAAAGTTACAAAGAAAGTCCTATTACTTTTGAATCACCCCTCGTATAAATATATAAACATGAATCACGCAGTCTCTTGTCTCGCACAGTTCGAAGAATACACAGCAAACACTGTATGACAGGCAATAAGTTGTTGGTACAATTGACGTGAGAGAATTTAAACACAATAAATTAAGCCAGCGTACCAATAACTAAATCGAAATCAATCATTTTGAAAGTGACAGGTTTTTAAGAACATTTGACATTCCTTGCTAAGATGAGTGATGGTCAAATTTAAACGAACACTCTTAAAATTACAACTGTTGTATTTGTATTCAATGAACTTTCATTTCATAGTTTTCTTTATTTTTCAACCCTTTCCCATTTATAACAAATTTGCAGCAGACACACATTTGAAACATTGAGTCCAAAGCGTTAAAAATGTCTATTAATTGTTGAATTAAATGATAAGAATTATTCGTCTGTTGCAGTGGCGTTAGACACCGTCTGTATACAGAAAAGGGTTAAACCTTTGTGCTTTTGTGCTACATCCGAAATTCAACTGTTTTTGTGTCTGTATGTTATACAAAATTATAAAGTCAACTTACAAAATGATAGTGCCGGAAGAAAGCCCCTGTGTTCTTTTCTGCAAAAACATAGCTATGTTCATGACAAACTTCATAAGATACACAATGTCCTTTGATCCATATAGTTTGATGGCATACAAGGAATATTTTAATTTGTTCTGTATGATGTTAGATTAGTGTGAAAGCACAAATGAGCCGCCCCACGAGAAAACCAACATTATGGCCTCTGCGTAATGTATCGAACCAGATCAGCCTGCGTAGTCCGCGCAGACTGATCCGGGCCGACATATTCCATCTCAGGTGGATAGAGGTATAGAGAAATGATTCCTGAAACAGAAAATCCATAGGAGGCGAAAAGTGTCCGTCCGGGTAAGCCTGTGCGGCATGCTCAGGCTGATCTGGATCGATACTTTACGCAGATTCCACAATGCTGGTTTTCTCGCGGGACGGCTCAAACGTGTATGGGTACGCCATTACTTTTTCTTCAAATCAAAGGCTTTAATAAAAAATGCACATCTCACAATGCATCACAGGGGAACCAGCATACGTTATACATTGTACGAGTGTATTGAATTGAAATTCGTAGAGAAAACATTTCGCTCTGGGATAATTTCACTTGGAAAATTTACGACAACGAAAGAAAAGATTAAATTGGTGGAATTTAATGGCTGACAGAGACCGTATAGGATTCCGATGATATAAACGACATTTCCGGGGGAGAAACCTTACACGCCGGCTTCATTTAATGTCTGTGTTGAAGAAATTGGAACATGATATATTTTGTCCCGAAATAAAAGACCCATCTTTCATTTGCATGACTTAATATTTCCACGCAGTCCATGTCGTATTCTATATAAACAAACCAAGCTATTATACTTCAGGCACGACGTTGTGTTTAGATTACATTTGGCTCGCGTCATCTACCACGCCAAGATAGTTAAGGCATCTAGAAAACTAATTTCGAAATGCAATAAAACCGAAGATATGGTATTTGTATGATAGGAAACAATAACAACACTATAATACACGGGGTTCAATAACAAATAGTCACACACACAATGGCAATATTTTGACAGCTTCTTTCTGGTAAATATGATTTGCAAAAAAATAATGGCGGTTTTGTTTTACTGGCGCTTGGCATAGAGAGACAAGTAAAGCGCACAACTGATATGTTTGTTGATGGATGTGCGATGCCAAATATTTCACTGAAAATAATCTGAGTTTGCGATTTTGTTATTTCTTTTATTTGGAAATTTTGAGACGCTTTAGATTTGTACTTAACGTTGACATTATACTGGCCGAATTCCAAATCGGAAACAAATGGTTGGCTGAATATATATCTATGTTTATACCAATACCATTCCGTTTCGGACAAGGGATATTTATCCTTTATGTTTATACAGACGCACTTAGACGCGTCTGCAGCAAAATACTTTTGAAAATATTGTTACAAAAGGAGAAATAGCGTAAAATATGCTATTCTTCTATTGCCACAATATTTCTATCTCAATTCAATAATAATATTTTCCATTGTACTATTTTTTTTGTCTCCTGCTGATTTGTTGTGTGTGGGTAAAGGTTTACCATTACGGAGTTAATATTTGCATCTCACCCAAATAGCTAGTAAATATCGAAATCTAATAGCACAGTGAACTGTCAACGCCTGTCCAAAACATGAACAATGATGATCTTTTCAGTTTAACCCTTTCCCTCATATAGACGCTTTCTGACGCCTCTGCAGCAGACGGCTTTTTGAAAACATAATGACAAAAGAAGAAATTGCTCAGAACGAGCAATTTCTCCTTTTGCCACAATGTTTTCCACTTTTTGTCTTAGGTTATCCATTCAATTAAAGAGATTTTCTATTTTTTGACAAAATATGTTCAAAGTCGTCTGCTGCAGAATAGTCGTATGAGGGAAAGGGTTAAGATGCGATGGTAAAATGTCTCAAGAGGATCAATACACGTGGCCTATGGCTTATACACGAATATACTCTAAAAGTATATCTAAAGTTCGTGACCATGCGTCGTACCATAGTTGTGTTCTTGTTCTCTATGAAGTATATGTACGTACTGTGTACAACTGTTTGACATTCGAACAGGCGCGGGAAAGGGGTTGGGGGATATATATTTTTTCTAGATTAATTACATGCATTTTTTTCCCTTTTATTTTTTTGCCATAAGCCTGCTATTTGAATTTGTTAAAACTAAAGTGTTATATGTTTTTGGTATGTTGGGCAAACGTGCCCTTTTTCCTGAATAAATTCAATCTATCTATCTACAGAGATCTATATAAGGAGCGTTTTGCATGTACTAAAATCCTTATTTGACTCTCTAACCCTATGATGTGGGTACTCAAAAGAATCGTCTCAGTGAGACGATTCTTTTGTGTACCCACAACATAGGGTTTGCTTTAACAATAATAGAGAAATTGTGGGAAAAAGAGCTGAATACCCCTCCTTATCTGGACCTGTGTATCTATCTATTTATCTGTAATATAAATGACCTTTTAAGATTTCAGCATAATACTCGTTAGTGCTTCCAAGAGTTAATACTAGTTTTGAAGAGCAATGAACTATATTATTGTCTACCTTTCGGTTTATAGTACATACCATGCTGCTTGTTTCGCAAAGTGACTACTGTCATTAGTATTCAACCGCCGGGCTGAAATGTCCATATGGGAAGGTAGCCAGTTGCCTTGGAAGAAAGCTGTGAGGAGTACAGTTGCGAGAGAGCCAGGAAGTGCAAGTTTGTTGAATTGGTTGAACTGATTTAATTGTGTTGAAAAAGATTAGTCAATCGCATTTAGATATGCATACATTTAAAAGGTATGTGAAGTTGGCACGAAGTTTGATATTCGGTAATCGATATTTAATACCGATATGAATTTCGAGTAGAAACGAATATAGAGCCAGCACCAGATTCGTGAACTCCGTTACGCATTAAAATATACGTTACCTTCATTGTTTAGTAGGACGAATATCGATATGAATATAGATCTGAATATCGAGCCAGGTCGATATTCGTGAAAATGGTGCTATCGTCTTTCTGATCATGTAGAAGCGCGAATATCGATTTGAATATCGATTTGAATATAGAGCCAGGTCGTTATTCGGGAAAATGGTGATTTTGCCTTTTTGATCATGTAGAAGGGGCGAATATCGATTCGAATATTGATTTTAATTTTGAGCCAGGTCGATATTCGAGTTTCATCGTCATTCTGATCACGTAGAAGATCGACTACCGATTTTAATATCGATTTTAATATGGAGCTAGGTCGATATTCGGGAAAATGGTTATTTCCTTATTGTGATCGTATAAAAGCTTGAATAACGATTTGAATATCGATCTTAATATGGAACCAGGTCGAATTTCGGGAAAATGGTGCCTTCGTATGTCTGACCATGTAGCACGCAGAAGCGCGAAAGCCGATTTGAATAAGGACCCAGGTCGGTATTCGAGAAAATGGTGATTTCCTCAGTGTGTTCGTATAATAGCTGAGCTATCGATTTGAATATGGAGCCTGGTCGATATTCGGGAAAATGGTTCCATCGTCTTTCTTATCATGTGGAAGGTCAACTACCGATTTGAATATAGAGCCAGGTCGATATTCGGGAAAATGGTGATTCCTTCATTCCTTATATGTAGTAACGCAGATAAAGATTTGAATATAGATCTGAATGTCGAGCCAGGTCGATATTCGGGAAAATGGTGCCATCGTCTTAAAGAAGTCTTAATTTCAAAATATCTAGCCCGTTGACAGACGAAAAGTTGAAGTTGTTGTCCGCTTTTCAATAGTCAAGTCAGAACTAGCATGTAATTGCTAGGTACCAGTTACTGCTCGTTGTATTTTTCATCTGCTGTTTATTTGTAGAAAATGTTACTGTTTTATGCTTTTATTAATGACATGTTTTATTGCGAGAAAGAGTTGTAGAGGTAGAGCGTCGGCCTCCCGTACCAAAGGTCCCGGGTTCGAATCCTGTGATGAGCGGTTTCTGTCTTTAGTATTTTTATTCAGATAAATTTTCCAATCGGTATTGGCTCTTATACATGATCGAAAGAAGAAATCACTATTTTCTCGAATATCACCTGGCTCGATATTCAGATCTATATTCAAATCGGTATTCACGCTTCTATATGATCAGAAAGACGCAATCAGCATTTTCCCGATTATCGACATGGACCTGGCTCGACATTCAGATATATATTCATATCGATATTCGTCCTACTAAACAATGGAGGTAGCGTATATATCAATGCGTAACGGAATTCACGAATCTGGTGCTGGCTCTATATTCGTTTCAGCTCGAAATTCATATCTGTATTGAATATTGATTACCGAATATCGAACTTCGTGCCAACTTCACATACCTACATGTAAACGCCGCTGCGATTCCAATGATGTATCAGTCTAGAACAATCAACATATTCATGGGTGTGTAGATCATGATAAGTGTTTGTTTATCGGATTGCATATCTTATAGAAAACCCTTATCCTGCTATATTGTTAGTATCACCATACGCGACCTTCGACAATAACTTGCGTATCAAAGTAGAACATCTATAATAGGCTCGGCGATTTCCGTACGAGGTCGTAAGATATCGGTATTATTCGCGGACTTGTCGGTAATTTCCGGCGGTATAGTCGACAATTTCACAAACAATAACTACCTCTTACGAATTCGGACGGAAATCGCCGAGCCTATATACGATTCTTAAATACAAACCACACTCGGAAATTGCTGAGCATATAAGGGTGTTTTAACGTAATTGAGTAGGCCTTGCTAAGATTCAATAAATGAAATGGGAAACGATGATGAAGCTTAAGATTAAGAATACACGATTGTGTAACAGTCATGTTCAGCATATATACAAATCAAATCAAGACATTTTGCCCTGTACACAGTAGAAAGGGAATAAGGAGAATCCGTTTTAAATATGTTAGCTTCATTGATGATGCTATCTTTGTGTCATTTATGAACAAGGAACACATTGTATACTGCTTTACCAGTCTGACTGGTGCCCATCGAACAATCGCAATATTCGATCAGGCCAGTGCCAATCTGGACAAAACATTTCAATTTATCATACATAGACAATATTACCATCAATACATTTCATTGTATAGAGTCTCTTAGTGAATCGTGGCATAGACTTTTAAATGTCTTTAGAAATGTATTCTATTATATATCATCGTACATGCTTAAAAAAACCACCACAATAATAATATTTTTCAAGATCCAGAGTCTGTAAATTAATATTCGAATTTCTTTAGGAAATAAATATCTTTACGAAGGTATTATTATTACTCAACGTTACTTGCTTTACTTTATTGCTTACACTTACTAATTTTTGTTGATTATTTGTTATTTTAACATTATTCTGATAATTTTATATTTTTGTCAAATACATTATCTTTCACTTTATTGCCTACTAGTCTCACATGATTCAACGCCCAACGTGACCTTAGATGTCGACGGGCCCTTAACCCCGCCCCCCTTCACTCATTCATTCACTCATTCATTCGTTCATTCATTCATTCATTCATTAATTAATTAATTAATTAATTAATTAATTAATTCATTCATTCATTCATTCATTCATTCATTCATTCATTCATTCATTCATTCATACATTCATTCATTCATTCATTCATTCATTCATTCATTTATTCATGCATTTATTCGTTCATTAATTAATTAATTAATTAATTAATTAATTAATTCATTAATTAATTAATTAATTCATTCATTCATTCATTTATTCATTCATTCATTCATTCGTTTATTCATGCATTCATTCACTCATTCGTTCATTCATTTGTTCATTTATGCATTCATTCATTCACTTATTCGTTCATTCATTCATTCCTTTATGCATTCATTCACTCACTCAGTCGTTCATTCATGTAATCATTTATGCATTCATTCATTCACTCATTCGTTCATTCATCGGTTCATTTATGCATTCATTCACTCTCATTCGTTCATTCATTTGTTCATTTATGCATTCATTCATTCACTCATTCGTTCGTTCGTTCATTCATTCATTCATTTATGCATTCATTCACTCACTCATTCGTTCATTCATTTGTTTATTCGCTCATTCATTCATTCCTTCGTTCATTCATTAGTTAATTCTACAAGAAAACTAACATTATGGTCTCTGCGTAATGTATCGACCAGATCAGCCAGCGCAGTCCGCGCAGGCTAGTCCGGGTCGACACATTCCATCTTACGGGGATAGAGGTATAAAGTAATGGTTGCCGAAACAGAAAATCCACAGGAGACGAACATTGTCTATCCGAGTAAGCTGCGCGAATTACTTATCCTAATCCGGGCCGACACATTCCGTCTTAGGGGGATAGAGGGATAGAATAATGATTCCTGAAGCAGAAACTCCACAGGAGGCGAAACATGTCTGTCCAGTTAGCCTGCATGGCATGCTTAGTCTAATCCGGGTCGATACTTTACGCAGAGGCCATCATGTTGGTTTTCTCGTGGGACGGCTCATATATTTTGTCAATGTTAATACTCTGAGGTTTGTCTATAAGAGTAATATACATAGAAACATAGATCACGCAGCATTTGTTTGATTGATACAAATGTCTTTGCTGGCTTTCTCACACCAGTACTCCACACAACAGTCTTTCCAAGCAACTGGCTGCTTTTTCAACATAGACGGATAGCCGATTGGTATAAGACGAATGTTGCCTGTTTCATTGACTTTTGCAAAACATGAAGATGGGGGCATCAATGACATTTATCTCGTGTTCAAGTTAATTAAACCAGACCATAAAAGCCACATACGGTCAATAGTATCCGAGGAAAATCTTGTAGGGGGGGTTATGTTGGCTGAAACTAGTAGTGATACTAGAGAAATAAGTGTATGCTACGTGAGAAGTAATTAGACTTTCTCTGTCTATTCCCCCAGTTTAATAGGAGGGTTTTAACCCCGCTTTCCCACATACAACAAATCTGCAGCAGACGACGTTGAAAATATTTATTCAAAATATGGAAACTCTCAAAAACGAAAGAATAATTATTGAATAGAATAAAGTTGAAAAACATTGTTGTAAAAGGAGAAATTGCTCATTATAATCAATTTATAAATTTGCCACGATGTTTTCAAAAGTAGCCTGCTGCAGAGACGTTCGAAGGCGTCTGTATGTGGGAAAGGGTTAACTCCATATCTCTTCTCGTAAAGTGATCACTGAAATTTACACAAATTGGCCAATGACGTACACACCATGTCAGTTTCAGCAGGGACGTAGATAACATATCCACGTCCCTGGTTTCACCAATAGTATCCGTAATGTAAATATGAGTCAGGCTATACAAAAAACAACCTTACTTCATTTGGGCTACGCCATAAGAAAACCGAGCGTTTTGGTGTGTTAAAGTCGATGGCGATAACAAAATAGATAATTTGTGCCGTCAGTGATTGATCATATTCCCGTCCAGACGCATAAAGGATACACGTGTGTTTGTTTGTTGGTTTGTTTGTTTGGCGATTTACGCCGCTTTCATCAATTTTGTTTAAACAATGAAGTTGTTATAGCCATACCTGTTCTTATGCTTGTTTTAAACACAAAATCGAAGATTATGGACGTACTTGCTTTTGAAAATTAACTTAAAGTTTTAAACACAAAATCGAAGATTATGGACGTACTTGCTTTTGAAAATTAACTTGAAGTTTTAAACACAAAATCGAAGATTATGGACGTACTTGCTTTTGAAAATTAACTTGAAGTTTTAAACACAAAATCGAAGATTATGGACGTACTTGCTTTTGAAAATAAACTGGAAGTTTTAAACACAAAATCGTAAATAAAGGAAGTACTAGAGATTGCATTTCAAGGGCTTGGCGTGAAACGGTTGTAACTAAAATTTGTATTTTTTTACCAAGGTTAATTACCTCGTCATAAAGTCTTTATAAGTGCTAAATCATTTTTCTTGGTAAACAATGGAAATTTAGGTGCCATTGCTCGTTCTGAGCAATGGCACCTAAATCTGCATTGTTTACAAAGGGGTCAAAATTGCCCCTAATCCAGGGTTTTCAAAATAGGTTTTGAGTTACAACCGTTTTACGCCAAGCCCTCGATTTGTTCTCTTCCAATAACCATCTTTCAAATTATAATCTAGACGAGGAAGGCTTGATGACGAACGGTCTGTTAAAGTAGTCCAATTTACGTAACCGACATGCTCAGAAAGACAGATAGAACGAGATGCCTTAATTAAATGCTTAAGTTCATTCTTATATGATTTATAGTACGTGTTCGATTGTCTGGGGGGGGGGGGGGGGGGGGGGGGCATTCATGAAACGAGTTTAGCCAGCATATATTGTGCGGGATTCTTAAATGAGAAACGATGTTTTGGGGGAATTTGACGGTCTACCACTGTACGACCGAGGCGGACGCACGACCGAGGTGAACGATCTTCCACTACACCCCCGAGGGGTAGGCTCTACCACCACACGACCGAGGCGGACACTCTACCACTGCACGATCGAGGCAGACGCTCTACCACTGCGCGACCGAGGCGGACGCTCTACCACTACACGACCGAGGCGGACGCACTATTACTACACCACCGAGGCGGACGCACTACCACTACACCACAGAGGGGGCGCTCTTCCGCTATACCACCGAGGCAGGCGCTCTACCAATACACCACCGAGACGGACGCTCCACCACTACATCACCGAGGGGGACGCTCTACCACTACACGACCGAGGCGGACGGTCTACTACTGCACGACCGAGGCGGACTTTATATCACTTCACCACCGTGGCGATCATAGAGAAATGAATGTCTGGAGCTTTACTGGTATTTTTGACTAGGTAGATTGGCACCCTTGTAAGCTAAATTCCTAGTGTTATGTTCATAAGATTCATTTAGATATTTGTAAAATATAACCGGACAGTGAAGGCTTCAGCAAAGCTCTGCGTATGCACATGGTCATCATGTCTTCACTTAATGGCTTCATGTAGATGCAATAAGACCCCAACGCGCTAGACGAGGGCCAAATACAGAATGTTAACTGGCTACCAAAATTGATCATTACAACCTAGTAAACTTAGCTTTAAGTGAGACAAATCACCCGGTATCGAGGGCTTGGCGTGAAACAGTTGTAACTAAAATTGGTATTTTTGTACCAAGGTTAATCACCTCGCCATAAAGTCTTTATAAGCGTTAAATCATTTTTCTTGGTAAACAATGGAAATTTAGGTGCCATTGCTCGTTCTGAGCAATGGCACCTAAATTTGCATTGTTTACAAAGGGGTCAAATTAGCCCCTAAACCAGAGTTTTCAAAATAGCTTTTAGTTACAACCGTTTTACGCCAAGCCCTCGGTATGGTTTCATCAACACAAATGGTATTTAAAACCTGTTTTATACTCACGATAAAAGTTAATGTATTACTTTATTTACACGAAAAAGCAACAACCGCAGCGCAGCCTCTGCAAAAAAGCACAGAACAGAACGGCTTCCTGGATACTTAATAACTGATAATTAGCAAACTATCTGTGTTTTTCCCGTAATAATGATTTCTCTGTGCCATATTTATATTTTATATTTTTATTTGTTTACATATTAGATTAAGACTTGTTCAAACATACCAGTTGTTTACTTTCTGGTTACTTATGATACAGGAACGACATTTTTCCCTCAATATTTATTTTGAACTACGCTTATGCCGATACTTGTTTCATGTCCCAACGAATTCGACACAAAAAGAGTCGACTGTAATTTTCTGCTGGAACGTTTTGCAGATAGTTCTTAGATATTCGTTTAGTTAACAGAGTAAATCGAGTGCTTGGCGTAAATCGGTTGTAACTCAAAACCTATTTTGAAAACCCTGGATTAGGGCCAATTTTGACCCTTTTGTAAACAATGTAAAATTAGGTGCAATTGCTCAGAACGAGCAATGGCACCTAAATTTCCATTGTTTACCAAGAAAAATGAGTTAACGCTTATAAAGACTTTATGGCGAGGTGAATAACCTTGGTAAAAAAATATAAATTTTAGTTACAACCGTTTCACGCAAAACCCTCGAAATGGTTCTTGTCATAACACAATAATTCTGGTCACATAGCTTCCACGGTAATTTGACGTCAAATCGGTAATATTCATAGAAAAAAACGGTCACTATTAATGCATTGCTGATCCTATAGTTCTGTGGATTGTTATCTTCTTTGTTTACGAGGTTGTGTAACAACGTCTTACTCTTATATTCAACGGTTAGAAAGTTATGGAAGGGGCTAGAGTCGGATACTGACATCAGGTCTGACCTTGAGAAAATGCCCTTGGGCAAATGTCATGATACACCCTCTGGTTCTGGGCAACATTTTCATCATGTATGAGTTTATAACATTTAAGTGCTAGATGGGATTTCAAAACATGCCAAACTTATGCAATGGATCATGAGCATTTGACGACGGGTCAATGGATTGTTCAACCCCTAGCCATAAGCAACCATTTTGTCAAGTATAACCTTCGAATGCCTAAGTTGTGGCCCTGACATATTTATCAAGGGAGAGATATAAGGAAGGGTATGGTGCGTCATACATACCATATTAAATATGCTAGCGGGGTTGGTATATATTTTCAGACATAAGATTGCTTGTTCAGTCCAGCGAAGCGTTAGTTTATCCAACATATATAGACTTATTTTGACACAAATCCTGCATTTGACATCAGCATAAGCAATCATTTTGTCAATAATTATAACCTTCGAATGCCCAAGTTGTGGCCCTGACATATGTATCAAGGGAGAGATATAAGGAGGGGTATGGTGCAATCATACATACCATATAAAATATGCTAGCGGGTTTGGTATAAAATCATTGTTCAGACATAAGACTGCTTGTTCAGTCTAGCGAAGCGTTAGTTTTTCCAACATATAGACTTATTTTGACACAAATCCTGCATTTGACATCAGCATAAGCAATCATTTTGTCAATAATTATAACCTTCGAATGCCCAAGTTGTGGCCCTGACATATGTATCAAGGGAGAGATATAAGGAGGGGTATGGTGCAATCATACATACCATATAAAATATGCTAGCGGGTTTGGTATAAAATCATTGTTCAGACATAAGACTGCTTGTTCAGTCTAGCGAAGCGTTAGTTTTTCCAACATATAGACGCATTTTGACACAAATCCTGCATTTTACATCAGCATAAGCAATCATTTTGTCAATAATTATAACCTTCGAATGCCCAAGTTGTGGCCCTGACATATGTATCAAGGGAGAGATATAAGGAGGGGTATGGTGCAATCATACATACCATATAAAATATGCTAGCGGGGTTGGTATATATTTTCAGACATAAGATTGCTTGTTCAGTCTAGCGAAGTGTTAGCTTTTCCAACATATTGACGCATTTTGACACAAATTCTGCATTTTACATCAGCATAATAACCAGTTCTCCTTTTGCCACACTCTGTTCAACTCTTTACATTAATCATACTTTCATTTATTGATATGTTCTATATCTTTACCTAGATGTGTTTTAAGTTGTCTGCTACATATGTGCTATGCGTATGCGGGAAAGGGTAAATTTACACCGTGAATTATATCAGAATTAGAGACATCGGTCAGTTATCTCCCTTTAATACTCTCTACATCTAGCTAGGTCCTATCATTTGGTTTCCTCTGTTTTTATAATTGGTTTCTTTGCACTGGATGGTGCACTTATAATTGCATTTTCTTGGCCAACTAGTATTAGATTGATTAGTAATTCCACATTTGTTTTCTTTAAACACTGCTATGTAATTTTTTTCTTTTGATTCATCACTTTAATTAACACATTTATGATTAATGTGTACAGAGTAATTGCAATATCTCATTGCGAAATAGCGATAAAGACAAAGGATACCAACTAAAAGGACCTACCAACTATTTGGTCTTCCTTGGTCTTTATCTGACAAGGGAGATAATATAATTATCATTAATGTCCCTCATTAGAGACTACAGCGTTATGTTGATTGTTCTCCTTCTTCGTTTAAGAGGTTGTATAATAACTTCTTATATTCAAGGGTTAGAAAGCTGTGGCATGGCTATAATCTGATACTTTAGTTCCGACCTTGAGAACGTGACCTTGGCTCAAGGTTATGATCCACTCCTATTGTTAGCACTATGTGTGTCAAGTATGAAGCTCTTACAATCAAGTGTTAGTGGTGCTTGGTATAACAACTTACTTTCAGTCGTTAGGTTGTTTGTTCGAAGCGTTAATGTACAACGATAATAGTATTGGAATTAAAAAACTAAAACGTGAAGTACCATGATGGTATTTTTTTAAAAAACATTTCATAGCGAATTGTCAATAATCTCCGATCCCTATCAAATTAACACTACTCGCAAATCCCTATCACATTAACAATACCCTCAAATCCCTATCACGTTATTAATAATCTCAGATTCCTATCACGTTACCAATACTCTCAAACCCCTATTTAGTTATCAATACTCTCAAACCCCTATTTAGTTATCAATACTCTCAAACCCCTATCTAGTTATTGATACTCTCAAATCCCTATTTACGTTTTTGATAACCCTCAAATCCCTACTCTCAAATCCCTATCACGTTATTAATAATCTCAAATTCCTATCACGTTACTCTCAAACCCCTATCGAGTTATCGATACTCTCAAATCCCTATCGAGTTATCGATACTCTCAAATCCCTATCTAGTTATCGATACTCTCAAATCCCTATCGAGTTATCGATACTCTCAAATCCCTACTCTCTAATCCCTATCACGTTATTAATAATCTCAAATTCCTATCACGTTACCACTACTCTCAAACTCCTATCTAGTTATCGATACTCTCAAATCCCTATCACGTTATTAATAATCTCAAATTCCTATCACGTTACTAATAATCTCAAATTCCTATCACGTTACCAATACTCTCAAACTCCTATTCAGTTATCAATACTCTCAAACCCTATCTAGTTATCGATACTCTCAAATCCCTATCACGTTATTGATAACCCTCAAATCCCTACTCTCAAATCCCTATCACGTTATTGATAACCCTCAAATCCCTACTCTCAAATCCCTATCACGTTATTGATAACCTCAAATCCCTACTCTCAAATCCCTATCACAATAACAGGACAAGGCTGTCAACTGAGAACAGTCGGGGCGATTGGTTTGCAGAATATCCTGTCAGAGGGACCTCTTCAATAAGGATTATCCGAGTGAAACGAATGAATTCAGCAACGTTGTGCAATCACTTTCAATTTAGACCGTGTTATCAGAAAACCCAGCTGCTTTGACTCCAGTATTAGAAACAATGGTCGCTTAATCGATAGACTAGGTTATCTTGCTTATCTTGGTTACGTACTAACCGGAATGCGCCTATATTTAATTGAATAAATAAATGTCGGACGTAGTAAGTTTAGACATTAATTGTGCGGATTCGCAGACGTATCCCGATCTTCGTGTGTCCTTTATTCCCGAAGGTAATGTTCGTAGCGACGTGGTTTATTTGAGATTGAATCTAATTGTATTTCCGTCGCTGTCGTCCTGTCGATAATAGCACTGGATGCGACCGGACTTTTATTTTTGTCTCTTTTTTTTTTTTTCATAGGTCTAAATCTGGGAAGCATTTTTATATTACTGCCATTCATTCTTTCCGATGATTGACAAAAGTCATTGTGACTAGCAACATTCATTTTTTACCGATCGGCTGAATAGTCTATGTGGGAAGTTGCCTGGTAGGAATGTTGTGTGGAATACTGGTGCGAGTGCAGGAAACAAACGTAAGATGGATTGGCCGCCCTGATTTAACTGAAATAATGGCATTAAGTTCCAATCATGTTTTATTTGACTTTTTAGATAACTATTTTTATTCCCACTATTCTATTAAAAATCGTCTTTTGCAGAGGCGTCAACAGCTAAATGTGTCAGGTTAAGATTTAATTTCAAAAGGTCTGACAAATATCGTCGTTATCATCTCAAATTCGCCACCAATTGTATTTGACTCATTGATAAGATTCAACGCCGATTTAAACAATTATTCAGTCATATCACGGCGGCCAGTTAACCTACCAATGTATTTTCTGGCCTTCTCATTCCAGTACTCTACACAGCAGCTCTTCCACATAGACTGTTAGCCCATTGGTGAAAGATGAATTACGCTTGTCGCATTGACTTTTGTCAAACGTGTGAAAGAATGTTAGCCGAGCTTGGGTTCGAACTCACTTAAGACCAGTATATACAGTCGTGAAATTTGATCGTAATCTACCGTGTAAGTAAATCAACAGGATGTACAAGAAAAGTACATTATGCATCAATAGATAACAACATATAAAGCAAAATAGCGAGAGAGGCCAATACCCTATCTGTAATAGCAATCATTGACCAACATTAGTTTTTTTTACATCATTGACTCGTAGTAAAAGTCGGACTACAAATGATGTCGATCAGAAAACAATGCTGACAAATCGTAAACAAATGAAAACATGCCCTTTTTAATATATGCAAATATTATTATAGACGAAATGAGTTTCTCCCCTTTTCAATTTGGTTTCAAACTGAAGTATAGAAAGCATTGTGAAACTACGTTTGTTTTAAAAGTGTAAAAGCATTATCTTCTAATGTTGCAGTTAAAACATGTCAGCTATAAAGCCATTAAAGTACACTCGCATGGTTGATCTAATGAGAACATGACATCCATTCGCTTCCACTCTTACTTGGAATTTTCATTTGGCATTTGCGATTTAAAAGCCCATTTCCACTCAACTTATTCTTGTGTTTTTTTCATTTATGTAATACTTGTTCAACCGCTCTTCTCTGACTCTTTGTTCTGACTCTGGAATTTGTTCACACTAACGGCGCGAGTACTGGTTAAGTCTCCAGGAAGCAGACATCGAGCGTGATTAATATAAGCTGAAAGCTTGTTTCGCAATCGATGTAAAATAAATAAGTTTAAACCAACCGCTCTTGGTAGCAAGACTCTAAATAAAACAAAAACAGGCCAACCTTCTGCCGTAAATGTATTTATTTAACCTCATTATTACCTGTGAGACGGTTTGTGAAGTGAGTGGAAGTTAGTCTGAAGTAACCTGCCTTGCCATTTCATATCGGGTAAAGAATACAATAATGACACCGCCCTTTAAATGCTACATGTTTATACTTGTATAACTGATGATTACGTAATTATGTAGAGGAGGATCTTATTATTCCAAACGAATAGTCTCATTTACAATGTACCATGACCTTTAAGTTGGCCTTATCGTTGAACCTTCCTAATGGGACCGGCGTTTTTCGTATAAGATCGGCATTTACTAACTGTACAAAGTCTCAACGATTTAAGAGAGTTGCATTGTTCGTGCAAAGTCGGTGATTTACGATTAGTATATTGACTTCATAGGATAATCGCCGACCCTAATATTCCGATCTTCCTTAAAACGCGTTTGGGAAATCACTTACGGTCGTAACTGATCCTGGCCGACACATTCCGTCTCAGGAGGATATAGGTATAGAGTAATGCTTCATGAAACAGAAAATCCACAGGAGGCGAAAAGTGTCTATCCAGGTAAGCCTGCGTGGCATGCTTTGCCTGATCCGGGTCGATACTTTACGCAGAGGACACAATGATGGTTTTCTCGCGGACGGCTCATATGCTTTTCAGACGTTTCTGTCGATGTGTTGTAGCTATATGGGAACACTTTTTTAACCTTTATTGTATACCTATCAATGAAGATCATTTATGTATACAATACATATATATTTCAATGAAAAGTGTTCCGATTGTTTGGGATTTAATTCCGTTTTCAACAATTACGGCGGCCAGTTCACCTACTCGTGTATTTATTAGCTTTCTCACACCAGTACTCCATAAAACATACTATCCAACCAGCTGGCTGCTTTTCCGTATAGACTGTAGGTCCATCGGGAAGAGACGAGTGACGTTTGTCGCATGGGCTTTTGTGAAACGTAGGAAAGAATGCTGACCGAGCTAGGGTTATAACTTACAACCCCTGGGTTGACTGAGCTACCGAGCCTCGTCACAATGAAAAGTAAGAAACATAGAAAGACATATACATTACAGAACTATTTAAATATTGCAAAAATCTGCCCAATGCATATGATTTCTACAGCACTAAACCTGAAACGAAATCGATGTTCTTTCTTTTGCAGAAGGTGGAAAAATATTGATGAACGGTGAAAATATCTCAAGTTGGAGAATTTGTAAAAAAATATTTCCTGTGGTGAAAAGGTTAAATACCGGTTACCGTGGTCTTGTGTACGACTATGACATTTACTAAGATATTTTTGGAAACAAAATGATGTTCGAAAATACACCAGAACATCTGAATGTTAAATTGATTAACACTTTTACGTAATCAAAACGTTTGCATTATTGAACAACTAATGTGCAGTGATTTTATGAACTGCATGCCATCATTTTACTTGCATTATAATAAAATATGTGACTGATATTATTTTTTTCTTATCATTTTCTGCTTTGATGATTTTTCAAATAGACTGTACAATATTCTTTACGTATACTTTCAATAGTTTGAATGCAGCTTATCAAAATATGCAAATCACCGAGTAACATTGGCCAATGACCTACTTGATACATATCCGCAGTTCATTTTGTGTCATTCAATTTCTTTCAAAGGACGAATGGTACCACACATAATTGCATAATTCCACACAGAAAACCTCCAGAAAAAATACAAATTGAACCATATGGTGTGACCTTCGTTTTGTCACAAACCCTTCTTGCGACCTTTAAACATCAGGAACATCCGGTACTTCTAGGATAAAACTCAAAATTACAATAAAGTGCAGAAGTGATTGAAATCAGACTTTACAGCTTGGACTTAGAAAGCTAAAGGGATCTTTAGGTGTTTGAGGTTTCAAAGATGTTCACTCAATTAATTCTCAAGCAATGTTGACCCCTTGTTCCGTGTTCATGTTGTGTGACAGAACGAACTTCCTCATCTTTAGAAAATGCAGAGGGAATGAAAACCCTTTTTTTTCAATTTGGTGTGACTTTTTTGAAGTAGAGGATTTTCTACGATATAAATATATACTCTTTTCTGTGTAAGTTTACAGGAGTGAAAAGACAAAGCTTGCACTCACAGCATATATCAGTAATTAATGAAGGACCCAATTAGGGTAGTGAGTGCCCTGTTTCAGTTCCACTGGTATGAAGCTTTTTAAATATATTAAATAAGTCACTTCAAAAACGAGGCTAAACCCCAGTGAATCAAATATTCATTTGTCACATTTAAACGTTAAATAGATATGCATCCTTAGAAATATCACATGGTATATGCCCCATCTATTATGGTTCCCTGTTGTGTCCATTCACCAGCAGTTATCTATATAACCTGTATTATATTATCATTTACTTGGTCTTAAACAGTCCGTATGTCTCGGTCATCAATCCAAGTCAAAACATGTCTGTCTTTCTTTGCCTTTTGGATCCAAATGAATGCATTTGTAATCTAGACATGTGAACTGGTTCCACGAAAACACTGGATACCAGCGTTTTCTGGGCCCAGCAACTGACCAAAAGGAGTGGTCTAAAACACGAAGTCGAAACACACTTTCACCACAGCCCCACTTCCAGACGACCAGGTTTAAGCGATTTCGGAGATAGGACGCTTTCTTAAAAGGAAAACCCGCATCCGTGTCTAATTTGATTCGTCTTTAATACGTCAAATATTAAATTGTTTAGAGGGAAACGAAGTTACGGAGAAACATACATTAGAGTTAGTGAATTTTCGTCCTAAATGCGTTACTGGGGGTCAGACCGCACAGGAGGCCACGTCAACTAAAGAGGTCCCAGTAGCATATTTTTAAAACAACTACAATGGAATGGAGCCTCATGTGAAGACTTTTCGTTTTGACTGATCTTCTGTAACTGACTGGCTGCGTCGTGTTATGTTAACCCTTTCCCCACATACAAACGCATTTCGACACATATACAGCAGAAGACGTTTGAAAAAAGTGTGACAAAAGAAGAATTTCCTCATTATTAGCAATTTCTCATATTGCCACAATATTTTTAATTTTATTAAACAATTGTTCTTTCCTATATCGAGATTTATTTATTAATTACAAAGTCATCTGCTGCTGATTCGTTATATGTAGTAAAGGGCTAACGTACTCGAAATGACGTATCGAACATACAATTTAGCTGCTTCTGGTCACTTTGGATCTTACTGTGTTTCGGGTAAGGCATCTTTCAAAGTCACTTTTCTGTTTTAGGAATCATTACTCTATACCTCTATTCCCCTGAGACGGAATGTGTCGGCCCGGATCAGTCTGTGCAGTCCGCGCAGACTGATCTGGGTCGATACATTACGCAGAGGTAATAATGTTGGTTTTCTCGCGGAACGACTCATATCATAAATGCCTCCTTGCATGGTTATATTTATTGTCTATGTAATTCTACTGAAGTATACAAAATACTAGAGAAAAAGACAATCGGAAATAGACACATACCAGACTGAATTGAAGCATAGGCTTATATTAGTCCTGACTTGACGCTTCTTCCCGAAAGTAAATTAAATCAACGACCTGGCTTATTGGATAATCCATTGGCATTTGTAGATGCTTTAAGATACGGACACTGCTCCTTTGGCCACGTCTAACCTAATTTATAGTTAACCAGGCAAGTTAAAGAAACACTGGACATTTTTTCCCTTAGTTTTCTGTTTGATTAGCCACCCTTACTCGCCAGAAAATATATACCTGTATTAAAAAGTTATTTAGTTGCATTGCATTTTACACAATATAGCAACATATACATGATAAATATATGTTACTCACTAACATCTGTGGAACTATAAAACCTTACTAGGAAAAAGGTGTACATCGCCAAGTTTCACAAGGTAGTAAGTTTTGGAAACATGAGACATCTTTTCTTTTTTACTAAAAGCAACAACTAAAGAAGACATGAATTCCAAATATTAAAATGATCTTGTCTTTCATGTCGATAACCTTAGTTTTTTTTTTCTATTTCATCATTTGAAATTTTAAAACATATTCCTATTTCTATGTACTAACAGAAATTTACTTATATTTAATTCATAGTAAATTTAGAGGGAGGATGGTCACGACACTCGTATACCTATGTACGTTGCTCATAAAGTTATATATTACCCCATCCCTTAAACAATTAATAAGAACTACGAACAATGCAATGCATGATTCCTATGCCCGCCAAGTCAAGTGGTTGGTCTTCTCCCATTAGGAAACCAGAGGTATTTTCAGCTTTTGTTAAAGCGACTGAAATCCAGATGGCATGAACAAAAAGAAACTTGAATTCGCCCTAAATGTTATTCTTTATTTTATCCAAGTAAAACCAGGGTAGAAAATGTATCTTTTTTTTATCAATAAAGTGAACTTGAGTCGTTTTCAATTGTCCCGATGAAGGGGTTTCCTATTTAAAAATACCTACTGACAGGGTAGAATTTGCGATGGAAAAAGTATCGAAAACAAGAATATCTCACCGATTATAGGGGTATGTAATATGTCAGTTATCATAATTTAATGCCCCAAATACAAAAATAACACTTATTTTCTTAAAATTGGAAATTTTATTTTTTTTCGACAGTTGGGTATTTGGAGTTCAGTCGCTTATACATACCGAGTGCTCCTTGACGCTAGTAAAAAGCTGTAATTTGATTGGTGGATTCGGCTAGCATACTCCAAAGTGCTCTGGTTGTGAACACAATCTGACTCCGCCTCTAGTATTTTGTGTTTATTATATTCAAATTATTCGTATAAAAGCTCATCCCGCTGGATTCATGCAACCATCATTATCTCCCCTGATTTTTGAACGAGTTCATACATATCTTTGAACTGTTCTTTACTTAATATAAATAAATGAGCAGCGAGCAATATTGACAAAGTGCAGCCTTTGTCGTTTGCAATTGTATTTTCAAATCATACTCAGCTTAATACGCAAAAGTCGCGTACACTTGAACGCGGATCGGCAATAAAAACATATTGTTTAAAAATGTGCCATTTATCTTACTTAAAGTTGAGTGATTAACGGATTGGCTACAAAACAATAAAAACTAACTCAGAGCTTGTTGCCATTTATCTGATTTGTAAGGAGCAAATTAATTCTGGAAATAGATAAAAACAGGCCTCTAAATTCTGAGCATAGAGCTACATTCTGAATAATTTGTTTATTTACGCATAAAGGTCAAGGACATTTAGGGGAACTTACTCTAGGATGCTATAATTGTGTACATTTCAGGGCCGTACAGGGGTGGATGGGGTGCATCACTGTAACGGTATTTAGACAATCTTATCTTATTATATTAAATATAGTTGGAAAAAAAGGAGGAATTTAAATTTTGAGTGGGTTTTTGTAGATAAAACTGTGTTGACTTCCGCATTTCGGGCCGCTTAATTCATCTATAAACCGTTCTCTAGACTGGTCCAGACGTACTGCAAAACAAACTAAGTGGAGAACGTGCTTTATAGTTCGCGTCTCAGAACGAATTGAAACTGTTCTCCTGTGAGCATGAATTCTGAGCATGGAGAACGTTTCTGAGTTGACAACGTGTCGGGTTTTATAGTTCCGGACCCTGATGACGTTTTCAGAGTGTAATAGTTACAGGCCCTTTAGCAATTGACGTTCTGATCGCTGTACAGCCCTTTAAATGGAATATGTGTTCGCTCACAAACTGCGATGTTTTAAACGTGTCGGGTTTGTAAGTTTTAAACATATTACATTAATGATTTCCTTGCAGGTCTTGTGGAATATGATATGCGCCGTCCCACTAGAAAACCAACATTGTGGACTCTGCGTAAAGTATCGTCCCAGATCAGCCTAACCATGCCGCGCAGGCTAACCCGAACAGACACTTTTCGCCTGCTGTGGATTTTTTGTTTCAGGAGTCATTACTCTATACCTCTACCCCCCTGAGACGAAATGTGTCGGCCTGGATTAGCCTGCGCAGGCTAATCTGGGTCGATGCATTACGAAGAGTCCATAATGTTGGTTTTCTCGTGGGACGGCTCATATCATAGTTCGCAAACATGGCATCACATTGAAATGGAACATGGGCGGCTGCTAGTTGTTCTAAGTAGAACCCCTGCAGGGTTCATACGTTATGTAATGTCCAGCCAGACAATATTGTTGTTGAAAGATGAAAATAAAAGCAGAGAAGCGAAAGAAAACTGACGTTATTTCTTTTAGAATCAACGCATCGATCATTCTTGTTTACTAGACATACGGAAAATACGTATCTTCACTCCACTTACTGTTATTTATTCCCAACCAAACAAAATTGTTATATATGGAAACAGTGTACACGATAACATATATTACTATTTATGATGATCATGAAGTCTGATTTCAGATATTTCTTGACTCCATCAATGACTGATGTCTTAACAGTGCAGTTCCCGATCAAACTGCACGGATGCGCCTATTGATCTTGATCTACAATTATCGCCTATGCCCGTATGTTGTTTTTCGCAAAGCATCAAAGCATTTTTACTTCGAACTGATAGAAACATAGAAACACACATGTGTACTGTGGGGGAATAAAGTCAAACGTTGTTTAGAAATTAGAAAAAGTGTTTTAGAATATCTCACGTACGACCTAACAAATCCGTATGATATGCGTTCTCAAAACAATTGTCTCACTGAGACGATTCTTTTGAATACCTACAACATATGGTTTGAGGGTCATATAATGATTTTGGGATGAGAATTACTATACTTATCTCTAGTTCTGGTGTTGACTTTTAACTTTATGTATGTCACGTCTCATTCGAAATAGAACGAATATTTTTGACAATTTAAAATTGCAAAATGTTGGTCGGTCGTAGGTTATTCCTGATACTAGAAACAGTGGGAGAAAGCCAGGAAAAGAGCCACGCTAAATGAACTTGCCGTCGTGATATAACTGAAATACCCCTGACAATCGCATTAAACTACAATCAATCAACTGCATTCACAATGACTCTAAATACATTTCAGTTATTTGAATAAGAAATAAGCTAGATACCATACATTGGCTGTTTTACGACACACTCTCATGCCGTCTAAAGACGAAATTGTATTTTCACGACTTTGTTCCAACGATACAGGTTCGTGATGAAGAACAAAAACATCAACAATTGAAAAAATGGGAATTTTCTATTACTTACGTCCCTTGACGATGTATCTAATAAGTGCAATAATGGAGAAAAAAAAAGCATTTTTTTTTAAGACTTAAATCGTACTGAAAATAAAATTACCATAAATAACTTTCTTCGAAAGATGAAAAGGAAAAAACAATTCCACAAATCAATGGCTTCGCGCAAAACGTTTGTTACTGTGTCTTTTTACAATATGTAGTTACAACCGTTTTGCAAGAGGTCCACGAAATTTCCCCCAAATGGGTTTTCTTTTCCTTTTCATGTTACATAAATAGGAAACAAACCACAGATAGCCGCGTCAAGCAATGAAGGACCTTATTGAATCGCTGTAACTGATTTCTATAAAGGGACATGGTCGTAACAGCGGTTAATATACTTTACATGCGTTTTGTTAGATGTTTCATACAAATGTATGGGTCTATATAGAAAACAATGTGAGACATTTTGAGCATTATATTGTTTACAGGTTATCTGCTGTTATTGTGTCAACATTTGTATATATCTCTTTCACCAAACGGTTAACGTATCTTGTCATAACCTTTCAAGTTTAAGTAATCGTACCATGGTTGCATATTGTTTTATGGGCCGGTGGCCTAAATTGGAAATTAAACTATATGTTCTACACTCAAGCGGGAAATGATGGCTTTGGTGAGACTATGCGCCTTCATTATTTGCAGATGCAAAGACGCCGGTAATCTTTAAAGACGCGGCACCTTGGGAACATCTGTTTAAGAAATAGCTGATATGACAAGGTATCTTGGGAGCAAGCATTTCAGGAGTTCACT
Organism: Serripes groenlandicus; assembly: GCA_031761405.1. Classification (NCBI taxonomy): domain Eukaryota; kingdom Metazoa; phylum Mollusca; class Bivalvia; order Cardiida; family Cardiidae; genus Serripes; species Serripes groenlandicus. The sequence continues at coordinate 23,711,439 of JASEVX010000004.1, forward strand.
AGATTAATATGATACATCTAACCCATTAAAAGTACAAATTACTGTACAAAAGACGTACGCGATTAATGAAGAAATAGTTCAAAAGAATTTATTCACTGTTTTGATCGTTGCAGGAACATAGAGCCAATTCAAAGTACAAAGCAATGTAAAACATATATACATGAATATGAAATAAGAAGTTCAAATGACATCTGTCATTGATTGGATCTGTTAACCATTTCCCACATACATACGGTTTCTGACGCTTCTGAAGCAGACCGCTTTTGAAAACATTGTGGCAAACAGATAAATTGCTCTTAATGAGCATTCTAGTCAATAATTATTCTTTCATTTAAAGACTACATATTTTTGCGGATGTGTTTTTCAAAGTCGTCTACTGAAGAAACACGTATGTCATATGTGGGAAAGGGTTAAATAACGAACACGCTGCTTTTTCCGACTTCTAACGACTTAACCTATTGCAATCAAGATCAGCCTGTACACACGTGAAACAATGGCATCGCTAAAATCAGACATGTTGCTCGGGATGAAAATCAGTTTGATCTCAGGCAGTTTCAGATCATACCATATTCAACTTATGCACTATCAACCTCTAACTGAAACTAACCCAGTGCACTATCAACCTCTAACTGAAGCTAACCCAGTGCTCTAGGAATATTTTGATTGCGAATGTTCGAGTTTTCGCGACTCGACTTTACGTTTAACCCTTTCCCACATACAGACGCATTCTGATGCCTTCGAAGCAGACGACTTTTTTAAATAATTGTGGCTAAAAGGGAGATTTCTCATAATGAGCAATTTCTCCATTTGCCACTATGATTTCAACTCTATTTAATTATCATGTTTTCTATAATAGTCATTAAGATAACTATACTTTTGTCTTGGTGTTTTTAAAGTACTCTGCTTCAAATTTGCTATATGTGGAAAAGGGTTAATAACATAGTAGAAGGTCCATACTGGAACGCTATAATCAATTAGTTTGATATAGGATCAGTGGTTTCAAACGAGAAAAGGCTTCGTGACTATTGGGTACAATTGGGGCGGCGATTGAGCGCAATATCTCGCAATGGGCACACAAACAGCTAAATATTAGATAAAAGTGTAATTATCTTTCGAAAATAATGATGCCATTAAAGTCGTAGTAATACAAAAATCCTGTGATCGAGGATTTGTAGTTTTATTGAGTGCATATTGAGTGCATATGCCGCCCCCCGTTAAATCAGGATGATAATTATTTCGTTGTTGTCTCAATCTGTAGAGACAAATATAAAGTGACATGCACGCCATTAGTGATGCTATCTAATTTATTATTCGTATAAATACATGATCTTATCGTGACTTGTCAAGTGAAATAAGTTCAGTATCGACTGTGCAAGCAACTGGCTTCCAAAACTATAACACTATACGCAATGCTCAGACTTTTTGCTGAAGTATCTGATTGGTCTGAAGCAAAATCATTCTTGAAATTGACCAATCACAGGGACTTGCTCTTCTAAAAATAGATATGACCTTCTCTATTACATAGAGTAGGTCATATCTATTTTTAGAGGAACAAGTCCCTGTGGACCAATCAGAAATCTTATGGGGACCATTGAGTTCAATTCAGATCGCAGATGTCGCTTTCATAGTTTGGTATAGTTTCGATACTAGTTGTGGTTATTCCTCGCACCCGACCATAATTGTCCGTACAGCTGAATTCAATTTACTGCATTAAACTGGACGTATACATTCAGTATACCTAACTTCATACATTCAGATTTGATTCCCAGTAGTTGAGCCTTGCGCTACAAAAAAGTACCATACATGCCTCACTACATACGCATACCATAGGGTACATGCGCAGTCACATAATATTTTCAAGAAACATTTGAGCAGCTGTATAGGAAAATTACCAATAGGGCATTTGCGAACGGTTGTAGTATTATCTGAATCTGCAATGTTCGCTTAAAAGTTAATTGATTGATTGTTTGGTGTTTTACGCCGCTTTCAACATTGCTTAGTTATATCACAGCGTTTCGTAGGTACTGGTCCGTTTATCCTGACACCCGCCAGCCATTCTTAATGCTAACCCCACAGCCCTGAGCAACAAGGAGGGTAGTCATTTATACCATTTTTAATGTACTTGGCATGACCCGGTCGTGTTTTTAACATGCGACCTCCCGCGCCCGAGACGGACGCTCTAAGTCTACACCACCGAGGCGGTCAAAGAAGAATTAAGAAGCATTAAGCATACATTGTAAATTTACATCATAATATATTATGGACGTACACGTTGATCGTCTTCTACACTAGTGATACTACTTTAACCCGCTTCTATATTACAACGAAACTGCAGCAGACGTCTTTGAAAGCATCTAGGTTAAAATAAGAAAAATCTCATGACAACTGAGTAGATTTGAAAACATTGTGGCAAAAGGAGAAATTGCTCAGAAGACGGTCAAAATGATTGATATATTGGTTTCAAAAGTAGTTCAGTTGTTTCACGGCCGCTAATGGGCCCACCTTTGTGCTTCCCCGCTTTCTGTCAGCAGTAATTGACAACACATTCTTCACAGGGAATTGTCTACAAGGACGTGTTAGTTCACTGACTAAAGACAACTAACTTTTTTCCAATCATCTTTATTCTTTCACTGCCGAGTTTCACAAAGTCGACTCTTCCATTTTTAAGATTGTAGCACTCCATTTTTCGTGCAACAGGAAATTTGGTAAAATTTAATGTCTATGTCGCAAACAATGCAGATTTCAAATCTGTTTTGTTTGCAAAAGCCTTTAATTGTCTTGTGCAGCGAAATATTTAAAGAAAGTTTAAATATCTCCGCCAAACAGAACATAATGACAACAGAACACTTGTTTTAAAACTATTTGTAACACATAGATCTACCCGTTATTTGTGTGTTTTTTTTCTAAATCCAAGGATAGAGTTACAACAAGTCATTAAAATTCATTTGCTATGGCGTTCGCAATCAACGAAGGAGAAATATTTGATCACCCCGAGAGATTCTTTACCAGATAAGAGGTAGGAATCACGAATCCTTACTTGGCATCAGTGTTAACTATCCGTGGCGTAGGAAAAAAAGGACTAACATAATTTGAGACAACATAAACAAATAATGATACAATTAATATATCCACTGATGTAAGTGTAATGTTGAAAAGTTAAGCAAACGTATAATATAAACAACAACACTTGTTGTGTGATTATATTTGTTATTTGACGTAACCAGTACTCTTGCAATTTGTGTAATGATATGTGTTATTCAACATAACCAGTACTCGCGCGCCGTTTGTGTGGAAAAATCCCAAAGGCAGGACCATCTGATCACGTGATTCGGCACCGGGACCTTTGGTACGATAGGCGTACGCCGTACCACTGTACCACTGCCTTCCACTAACACAGTAGTCGTTAGGAGTTGTAAGATAAAAGCTTTGACATGTGATTGGAGGATATAGTTATCAACCTAACATCTTAGACACTCGGTTAAGTAAATCTGAATACTAAACACTAACATCGTGCGCTATGTTCCGTGTAGGGTAGTGATACGGCGTCTGTCATACCCGTATATCAGTGTATGTGTAGCTCAGTCCCATATCCGCCATGTCAAACGGGAACCAACATTCGGGCATTTTGAGTTGAAGTTATTGCAATCACTTTGCATTCTGTATAGACGGCTTTGTGTCATCGCCGCTCACCAGAAGCATTCGGGATATTTTTGGGATAACATGGCATACAAATAAGATCGTATTCAGTCTGAATTGGGACACAGGCTCATCTGGATATTCGAGGTTTGAAAAGTCCCGAAGATATGCCTTCGTTTATCGTCGCTTTATTTTCATGAATAGTTCAAAAGGTCTCACCGCCGTCGTTTTTATCACGATTGCAAAATAAGACTGAGACAAATACGTGTTTTTACATACCGCAGCTCCATTAATCCCCGTGTTAATTATTTTCTACCAAACCGTCCATATCATAGCGTGATCTGACCAGTGGGATCTTAGAAAACGGAATTAGCCCTTTCCCACAATCAGCACATTTGTAGCAGACGATTTTAGAAACAGTTAAGTCAAAAGAATTTAAAACTCTCTTTGAATGATAACAAGTATTGACTGAAGTTGAACAGATTGTGGCAAAAAGAGAAATTTCTCATTAGGACCAATTTCTCCTTTTGCTTTAATGTTTTCAAAAGTCGTCTGCCTCTGAGGCGTCAGAAAACGTCTGCATGTGGGAAAGGGTTATACAGTGTTAAAACAACGTCAGCAATTCGGAGAAGATGTACAAAATAATTGTATAAATGCATGCACTTGTGGAAATATCTGATCAATTCGGTAACTGGGAGAGGGTGCACTGTATATAACAATAATTGATATTTATTTCTCCGATAACATATAGTGGTATGATTTAATCGCACTCAAAGTTTCCAAACGAGATAGAGAGAGAGAAATGACAAAGGACGGAAAATGTAATGAGCCCCGAAAGAGAAAACAAATCAGTCCTGATTAATTCTGTAAATGAAAACTAGAGCTGGATTACATTTTGATGTCAGGTTTATCAATTGTTGAAGAAATACCATACGGCTGATGGTGTTTGTTTATTTTGGATTGATGCCATGCCGGGTAATAGTCAGCACTGTTTGACCGAAAATGGACAGGGAGACATCTGAACTGTTGCCTGATGTATACAGGCCGAGGGAGACATCGGAACTGTTGCCTGATGTATACAGGCCGAGGGAAACATCGGAACTGTTGCCTGATGTATACAGGCCGAGGGTGAAATCTGAGCTGTTGCCTGATGTATATAGGCCGTTTTTAACAATTTCTCAGTTATATCATGGCGGCCAGTTCACATACTCATTTCATGCATTTCCTGGTTTTCTCACACCAGTACTCCACACAACAATCTTCCCAAGCAACTGGCTCGCATTGACTTTTGTCAATCGTCGGTAAGAAAGTTAGCCGAGTCGGGATTCGAACTCACAAACCCTGGATTGACAGCCTGCGTCGCTACCGACTGAGCTACCGATGCTCGGCTATAGGCCGAGGGAGACATCTGAACTGTGGCCTGATGTATATAGGCCGAGGGAGACATCGGAACAGTTGCCCGATGTATATAGGCCGAGGTTTTACTTATACCCAAATAACCATGCAATTACTGTTTCGAGGGCTTGGCGTGAAACGGTTGTAACTAAAATTGGTATTTTTTTACCAAGGTTAATCACCTCGCCAAATAATCTTTATAAGCGTTAAATAATTTTTCTTGGTAAACAATGGAAATTTAGGTGCCATTGCTCGTTCTGAGCAATGGCACCTAAATTTGCATTGTTTACAAAGGGGTCAAAATTGCCCCTAAACCAGGGTTTTCAAAATAGGTTTTTAGTTTCAACCGTTTCACGCCAAGCCCTCGGTTTTATTGTCTAATCAAACTTCGAGTTAACTGTTTAGACACTTTATGACATCTCTGCTGCAGAATACTTTTGATAACAGTGTGACAAAAGATGAAAATGTTCATGTGGAGCAAGTACTTCTTTTGCCACACTCTTTTAAACGCTGTTTATTAAGTGTACTTTCAATCCTATAGGTTCTACATAGTTTTGCCCGGATGTTTTCAAAGTCATCGGCTGCAGATTTGTTGTATGTGCGAAACAGCTAAACCCCAGGGACGTGCTCCTCTAAAAATAAATTTGATCATAGGGTCAAATTTATTTTTAGAGGAGCACGCCCCTATATATATTGATATATATGCATAGGGTCAAAATGTATGTTTAGAGGAGCACACCCCTATATATATTGATATATATGCATAGGGTCAAAATTTATTTTTAGAGGAGCACGCCCCTATATATATTGATATATATGAATAGGGTCAAAATTTATGTTTAAAGGAGCACGCCCCTATATATATTGATATATATGCGGGTCAAATTTATATTTAGAGGAGCACGTCCCTGTGGCTAAACCAAGTTTCAAGAACAACAAGCACGAACGGGCAACATCTCAAAATATTGATCTACAAACGGTTCAATCAAATAAAATAGCAAACATAACATTGAGATGTATATAGGGCTCTGGGTAATAACACTCTTTGGCATCACGGCAAAAGTGCTCTATCCTATGACCATGGTACCTAACCACCATGCATGGCTAGGAAGTGTACAATGCAGACGGGCACCCGAAGCATGATGGCCGAGAACAGGAACAGTGTGTATATACCACGTGACTTTGACGTCACAAATGCTACGGCGGACAGAAATATTTTACTTCGGTTTAGAAGTAATTTTATTTCTTCATCATTTTTAATGAAACATGGCGCAGTCTACGCCGCTTACATAGTCCTATCTCCGGTTTTTAACGGAGTTTGATAAGTGGTTTAGTTTCTTCAAACACTTCGATGAACCAAAATTTATTATTTTTGAGAACTGGCTCGTCGAAGTGTTTGAATAAACTAGATCCCCAATCAAACTCCTGTAAAGACGGGAGATAGGACATTGTAAGCGGCGTAGACTGCGCCTTGTTTCATTAAAAAGGATGAAAAAGGATGAAAAAGGATGAAGAAATAAAGAAGTTACCATTGTTTTTACATTCTTATCAAGAGCAATATTTGCTGTCTGACCATGCAAATATGACGTCAAAAGTCACGTGGTACACACATAGCTACGAACATCTGGTCCATGTATTCCTTGTTTAGAGCCAAATAATTTAGCCTAGTCTTTTTAACAGGGCGGAATAATCCTAACTATTGGTCGTAATAAAAAATAAGTCTTATTTTACCGCATGGGATTGCGCAAATATTTTCATCTTCTCCTTCGGGGAATTTATTTTTGTAATTAAGAAAAATAATCTGTACTGCCTTGAACTTAATCTGATCAAAGATGGAACAAAAACTCGATTATAAACGGAGACTAGGGTCTTACTTTAAGAATCGCTTGGAAACTTCTATTCTGATACACAAAAAAAAGGATTTTTTTTTTTTTTATCAAATGAACTAGTGTGGGTTATCTCGCATTCGAATGGAATAGCTAGTTTCTGATTGTTCTGTATATGAGCCGTCCCGTGAGAAAACCAACATTATGGCCTCTGCGTAATGTATCGACCCAGATCAGCCTGCGCAGTCCGCGCAGACTGATCCGGGCCGACACATTCCGTCTCAGGGAGATAGAGGTATAGAGTAATGATTCCTGAAAAAGAAAATCCACAGGAGGCGAAAAGTGTCCAGCCGGATAAGCCAGCGCGGCGTGCTTAGGCTAATCCGGGACGATACTTTACGCAGAGTCCACAATGTTGGTTTTCTCGCGGGACGGCTCATATTATGTTAGTTCAGAATAGGATAGATCAGAATACGACATCTACCCTATGGGAACCGATCTTAGTACAAACTCATTGTAAAGTAAAATACATATTAAGACAAGGAATATATTTATGCTGCTAAACTAAATAATATGAAATATGATTGCATTATGAAATTTTTATTTTTATTTAATATTTGTCCAGTTACACATCTAACTTATTAAACAACACAACTTGTAAAGCCACAAACCGTGGTTAGGAAAAAAATAAGTATTTTTACAGCGTTGTGTTTTCGAAAGAATGAAGGCATTCCTTTTCGAAGCCTACCGTTTAAATTTTATAAATACTTCAGTGAGTGCGATGCCTTATTTACATGCTTTATGTTTCAAGCTCATTAGTCACATTATTATAATTTCTATGTAACTTTCTTAATTTTCAAAAAAACCCACTCTCCCTCTCCCTCTTTCTCTCTCTCTCCCCTCTCTCTCCTCCCCCTCTCTCTCTCTTTCTCTCTCTCCCCCCCTCTCTCTCTCCCCCTATCTCCCATATCTGTCCCCCCCTCTCCTCTCTCTCTCTCTCTCTCGCTCTCATCTCTCTCTCATCTCTCTCTCTCTCCTCTCTCTCTCTCCTCTCTCTCTCTCTCTCTCTCTCCTCTCTCTCTCTCTCTCTCTTCTCTCTCTCTATATATCTCTCTCTCCCTCTCTCTCTCTCTCTCTCTCTCTTTCTTTCTCTCTCTCTCACACTCTCTTTCTCTCTCTCTCTCACTCTTCTCTCTCTCTCTCTCTCTCTCTCTCTTCTCCTCATCTCTCTCTCTCTCTCTCTCTCTCGTCTCGTTCCCTCTCTCTCTCGCTCCCTCTCTCTCTCTCTTTCTCTCTCTCTATATATAAGCCGTTCCACGAGAAAACCAACATTATGGATTCTGCATAATGTATCGACCCGGATAGGGCCGACACATTCTGTCTCAGGGTAATAGAGGTATAGAGTAATGATTCCTGAAACAGACAATCCACAGGAGGCGAAAAGTGTCTGTTCGAATTAGCCTGCGTGGCAAACTTAGGCTGATCCGGGTCGATACTTTACGCAGAGTCCATAACATTGGTTTTCTTGTGGAACGGCTCATATATGTATCTCGCTTTTGTCATATTTCCACTTTTCATTCATTCTCTCTCATCATATACTTAAGTCTAGCCAATGCTTTGATTTTGCGATGAAGAAATGTCCTACCTTCAATTAACGAAGATGAGATATAGGAAGGAATATAAACCGGCTATTACAAAAACATCACCAGACACGTCTTAGTACTATCATCAGGCTAGGCTGCTCCTCGCCCTTTAGTGCTAATGTCTGGGCTAATTTACCGTTATGACAGAAGGAACGTCTCGAAATTTTATTATCTTCCTCTTTTCCTTGGCCTATAAAATCCATGAAACAGTGCGATCTTGGACCTGTTTTAATGGCCATGAAAATTAATGGTTCCCCAGTGACAAATAACGATGGCTACCAGAAAAAAAACCCAGATCCTTTTTCAAGTCATGGCTAGAGCGGCGTTCGGCGTTCTAAACCAATCTTAGGCATCTGCGATCAGTGAATATCAAGATAAACCTGCAAATATATATGCAAATTTACCCTTCGCTAGTTAGTTAAAGAAGGTGTCAATGCTTTTCTGATAAACGTGGCTAACATGGGTGGACATGCAGACATATTGAATTCTCACTAGTCCTAAATATACCCAAGTGTTAACATCGCACAGCCGAAATATACAACTTAACCCCCTTTGCCTTGCTTCCTCAGAAATATATATGGTTCTACATGTTTACCAACAATATGTTTTCTTATCGAGGTTTTATACATGAATTACTAAAGTTGCTTGCACATATTACTAAGGTCGAGTATTCCAAGTTATTTTATATCCTGTTCGTGACGTCATTATTCTCACCATTTTCTCGCGTGACTTTGTACTAGTAGTCAACGGTGAAGTGTCAAACAATGAGCTATGTATTATGTAAGAAATAATTCATCACACGAAAATTGTAACCGTAATTTTGAACACAATCGGGCTAAGCCAAAACTGGTTTAATAAACACTACTTTCATTTTCACACGTGGTCAAATACCAACAATGATCAAATCAAACAGTTCCAGTGCAACCTATATATATTTATATATATTGACAATGAATTTAAACTCATTGTCATATATTAAATGCAATCTTGAGAAGGTAAACAACCTTTTATCGCAAACAAAGGTTTATTTGGGACTATTTGGCTATCAGCAGGGCCGCGTTATGATTTGGCGTAATTTGACCTACGTTCATTCAGAATAGTCCATACCGGAAATACAGCACTTAATTAACCTCTGAATTACGTTATCAAAATGGCGTCTTTTACTCCAAGGCGTATTCATATTTTACTAACGCACCGAGCCACTCTGGAATAATCTCGTTGAATCAACCAATCAAATGGCGATTTTGACCAGCACTCAGTGCGCCAGGACAATCTTAATCCGATGTTTACAACTGAAACTAGAAATGGGTTGTTTCGAGCGCTGCGTCGAAAACAGATGTCTTTTCTAAAAACGCAAAGTTTACATTATTGAAATAATGAACAAGGGGAGATAACTTTGCAACAAAGTGGCCCAGATTTATAATTCTTGGAAGGTGCACACTTCACATTGCCATCTATCTGTGTTCCGAGTTTCTGAGTTCTGCTCCGGACAAACACAAGTTAATAATAATAATAATAATGAGAGAAAGAGAAAGGAAGACATAATAAGAATAATGACAAATACAGTATGTCTCCCTTTCAAAGAAGGGGAGAAATAATAATGACAAATACAGTATGTCTCCCTTTCAAAGAAGGGGAGACATAATAATGACAAATACAGTATGTCTCCCTTTCAGAGAAGGGGAAACATAATAATGACAAATACATTATGTCTCCCTTTCAGAGAAGGGGAGACATAATAATGACAAATACAGTATGTCTCCCTTTCAGAGAAGGGGAGACATAGTATAATAAGAATAATGACAAATACAGTATGTCTCCCTTTCAGAGAAGGGGAGACATAAATAGCAGGCACGGTCTCTATTGAGTCCTGAATGTTTAAAAGCACACACTCGCCCCACGTGTTATGCAGATTCAATGGTTTGCATTTGAATGTGTTGTTTGTCTATTCAGGGACACAACTATATGGCCTCTTTCTCACTCAAACCCCCTGCAGATATTCTTTGTAAACTTACACTCTTTACTCCATGCATTACTGAATTTCAAGTTAATTCTTTAAGCGAACAGAAATATTCTGTAATATACTCCATAATGTCTACATTTAATCTTTGTCGAATAACTGAACTTGTGCAGAACAGTAAGTTGATTATTTTGTAACTGAAAGAAATTGATTTCAATTGAACATATTTGAATGCTAAAAATACACGAAACCTTTAGGATGCCAAAATTGGTAAAACATTTCGTTCGCACTGAAGTACATATTCGTGATTCTCATTTATCAAGCAGCATTTAGACGCCAGTTTATCCTGATATAGACACGCCATTTCCTATACTTATATAATTGCGAGGTCAAACAATCCCTTACTCTAACTACAGAAAGAGTTTTTTAATAATTTGAAAATATCTAACAATCCTCTTTTTGTAATGTGAAAAATGCCGTGTCTAATAATGTTGATAGTGGCGTAAAACTAAGAAAAAGAAAAAAAAAAAATGTAAAACCAGACACATTTTTCTTCTTCTTCATCTTCTTCTTCTTCTTCTTCGTCTTCTTAGTTGTAGCGGAAAAGCCAATTTGATAGTTCAACGCACTTTTCATAAGTCATTAAAGAGTTACTACTATTAAATAATTTATCTTGTAACTCCTTTAGAATAAAGGGTGAATGCGAGAAAGTTGACAATTGCATTAATATCAATTTATGTTAGTTATATGCCTCAACGATCTGAGAGCTGGTACCTAACGTATTGGTGAATAGAAATACGTATTTAAACATTTATTGCCCTGGGAAATATTGGTTCGTGTAAGAAAAAATATGCACCTTTATAGATAAGTCATAGGTGAGCGTATCCGTTTTGATGCCACTTTGCTGCCAGCGTGGTTTTGACGCAAGCTGTAGGATTTGTTTGAATGTAATTTGACCACGCTTTCAACATAATTTCATATATATATATACATATACAATGTATATCTGTGCTCCGTTTGGCATTTGCTATATATGAAAATCCAGGTCACCCTTATCACCCACACAGATTGACGAAACTCTTAAATCTTGTGCTAATAGTCACATTGTATTTCTATTTTTTTTTGACAATTACTACATTCCTTTGGATCAGACTACTAGTATATGGACGCGCAGTCAGATTTGAGCCGTCCCGCGAGAAAACCAACATTATAGCCTCTGCGAAATTTATAGAGCCAGATCAGTCTGCGCAGTCCGCGCAGACTGATCCGGACCGATACATTCCGTCTCACGGGGATAGAGGTATAGAGTAATGATTCCTGAAACAGAAAATCCATAGGAAGTGAAAAGTGTCTGTCCGGGTTAGCCTGAGCGGCATACTTAGGCTGATCCGGGTCGATACTTTACGCAGAGTCCACAATGTTGGTTTTCTCGCGGGACGGCTCATCAATATATCTGCGTAATGTATCGACCAGATCAGCCTGCGCTGTCCGCGCAGACTGATCCGGCCGACACATTCCGTCAATGGGGGGATAGATAGAGTAGTGATTCCTGAAACAGAAAATGCACAGGAGGCGAAAAGTATCTGTCCGGATTAGCCTGTGCGACATGCTTAGGCTGATCCGGGTCGATACTTTACGCAGAGTCCACACTGTTGGTTTTCTAGCGGGACGGCTCATTTGTTGTTACCCTTTTCTCATTCCGCCTACGGTTTTCTGCAGCATCTTCGCCACCCCCCCCCCCCCCCCCCCCCCCCATGTTATACAGTGACGTATTATCATTATCCCGGATGTAGACAAGTACATAAGGAACTAATATCCTCCATTCACAGTTTCTATCTTCACGGTGGCATGGCCATGCCTTCCAACATATCGCCTCCAAGCTCTGGTTACGGACGTGCGTAGCGCAGGACTTCTTTAAAGGTTACCGCTACGAACCCCACTTTAAACGAATTGATTGGTAATAATGTATAACCTAATTTCTTCAGGCGTTTTGCCATTTATGTCTATTGACAAATTTACGCGGCTGAAATTAAACACGAAGACTAATTTATTTCGCAATTTTACCGAAAAAACAACCTTTGAACATGTTATTAGTTGCCTCAGATTGTTTCCTAGGAACTGTGAAAGGAAATTACATTACCTACACATTTGGCAGCTCTTCTCCAGAACAACGTGTTGAAATTTCATTCTGTGTTAATTTAAGAACACCGTTATTCCTTGCGAAATCCTTTCCTTGGTAGAAGAGCAGTACAGCATACGACGTTCGTAAACAAGGTGGGAAAAGGAAACTATATAATAAATAATTTTTCATTGTTTGTGGTAAAAAAATATTAATTACTTCTGAATTAAAATGTAAAAAGTTTCAGTTTGTGTTGTTTTTCAGCTCTCTTTGACAATTTTCTAGATATATCAGATGTTGGATATGCCTTAAGTAAGTAAGGGATTAAGAACGCAATTACTTCTACTTAAGCACGTCACTGTCCGAGTGTATTTTGATGAGTCCCCCACAGATTTCTAAAAAAAAAAAGATTACTTACGTTGTCTTCAAGTTAAATCAACCCACACCCTTTCTCACATACACCACATTTGCACAAGACGACGTTGAAAATGTCTGGGCAAAATAAAAAATAACGCTCTATATATATATAAACGTGACATATTGAATATAGTTGAAAACATTGTTGCAAATGGAGAAATTGCTCATTATGAGCAATTTCTTCTTTTGTCACAATATTTTTCAAAAGACGTCTGTTATACAGATGCGTTAAATACGTCAACTTGAGGAAAAGGGTTCAACTATTAATGACGAATGCAATTTAAAAAATTCCTACAATTCTAGGTAATCTTATGAAAAGAGATACGTTGCATCATAACGAGTATGTTATTGACAACTAGTGCAGATGTCTAGGAGGTGTACACTGATCGTAATGTTGTTGCTGTTTTTTGGGTTTTTTTAACGCCGTTTTCAACAATGTTTCAGTCATATCATTGCGGCCAGTTCACCTATTCATATGTTTCCTGGTTTTCTCACACCAGTACTTCACTAAACATACTTTCCAAGCAACTGGCTGCTTTTCCACATAGACTGTTAGCCCATTGGTGAAAGATGAATGACGCTTGTCACAGTGACTTTTGTCAAACGTCGGAACGAATATGTTGGCCGAGCTGGGGTTCGAACTCACAGCCCCTGGAGTGATAGCCCGCGTCGCTACCGACTGAGCTACCAGAGCTCGGCTGGTCGTAATGTCATACGGTTTGTTTTCGTAGACCGCCTACGTGGTGTAGTGGAAGAGCGTCCGCATCATACATGTGCGGGAGGTCGCGGGTTCAATCCCCGACCGGGTAATGACTAAAACAGTTGAATCAGTTAATGGCCCTCCATGGCGCGCAGGATTGTGGGGTTAGTATCACGACCGGAGTCGCTGGTGTCAAGATAAATGGACCAATAGTATATTGGTAACTTACCATGGAAACGCCGTTGTATAACTGAAAACTATCTGATAACGGCGTCAAACACCATATTGATTGATTGGGGTTTAACGCCGTTTTTAACAATTTTCTCAGTCATATTACGGCGGCCAGTTTACCTACTCATGTGTTTCCTGGTGTTCGCACACCAGTACTCCACACAACAATCTTCCCAAGCAACTGGCTACTTTTCCACATAGACTTAGCCCATTGGTGGACGACGAATGACGCATGTCGCAATGACTTTTGTCAAACGTCGGGGGGAAGAAAGTGGCCGAGCCGGGATTCGAACTCACAACCCCTGGATTGACAGCCCGCGTCCCGTCTACCCGACCGACCCTTGCTTAGTAGGGGGGAGTTCGAACCTAGAAACGATTGCCTTTAGAGGAGCAGACCGAAGTAATGGTCTGCGGGTGGGAACATTTGATGCTCGCATTTGGTAACATGATGCAGTATCCATAATATATGTATTGTGTGGTAAGATTATTTATTTCCAACTATTACCTAATTGGGTTTCAAATGTCAAATACATCAAAATACATGTTAGTATAATTCCTTTAACCCTTTCCGATTAACAGACACATTTTGACACATCTGCAGCAAGCGACTTTTGAAAAAAAGAAAAAAAAAGATGAGCAATTTCTCCTTTTGCCTGATTTTTTTGTATTAATTTTCATTTTTAAAGACTTTAATAATTGTGTCCACATGTTTTCAAAGTCGTCTGCTGCAGATTTGTTGTATGTGGGAAAGGTTTACTAATCTTTCAGTATTCACAATCTATTTTAAATCATAATGGTTCTTTGTTACATATTATTAAAAAAAAGTATCGAGTGACAATTTCGAGATATTTCTGTTGTGACGTCAATACGTGCATACGATTATGTTTCTACGTCGTACGATAGCCGGATTTTAGTACATTTCAAAATGATTTCCGTCACAAAAACAAACCCGAAAGGCTACAAAGTATTTTAATTATTCATTGTTACTGTGATTTAAACCGTGCTAATACCCATAGTAGGTGTGCGGAACAAACTCGAAATAGATATACATTCTATCACTTGTCTCTTGAGTATATTAATGGAAACAAAATACGAGATTTAATTTCTATACCCTTGATATTACTGCTTGTGTTTTTAAGATTTGAAATATGGGTATTCCGTATTAAAACTATGACTTAGACACAGTTCAGCCGCACCCCTCTTTTCAACGCTTCTATCTTCGCCAACTCAAAGTAAGTAATTTGTGCAAAATTTAACCCTTTCCTTCATACGACAATTCTGCAGCAGACGACTTTGAACATATATTGTCAAAATATAGAAAATCTCTATAATTGAATGGATAACCTATGACTTAAATTCGAAAACATAGTGGCAAAAGGAGAAATTGCTCGTTTTGAGCAATTTCTTCTTTTGTCACTATGTTTTCAAAAAGCCGTTCTGCAGAGGCGTCAGAAAGCGTCTATATGAGGGAAAGGGATAAAGTCGTAAAAAGTATTGATTTATTGTTTGGTGTTTTACGCCGCTTTCAAGAATGTTTCAGTTATATCACGACGTTTCCTGGGTGAGTTACCAGTACTACTGGTCCATTTATCTCGACACCAGCCAGTCAGTTGTTATGCAAACACCGCAACCCTGAGTGCCAAGGAGGGAAGCCATGACTACCATTTTAAAAGTAATGGGTTTGTTCCCCCAATCATAACGTCTTTGTTATGCCACGGCAGGGATATAACCTGCAGCTGATGGCGGACGCTCAGCCAATATATCACCGAGGCGGATCAGATTATCAAACCATGTGTTTCCTGTTCTGTCACATATATAGCACTATTTGATCACAATACTCGTATACACTGGTTATCAGGAGAGTTTTCTGATTGGCCAAGCACACCGAGCACTTGGCATTGCGGCAGTCGAATGAACCAATCAAATTACAGCTAATAACCAGCACTCGCCGTGCACTTGGCATTGCGGCAGTCGAATCAACCAACCAAATTACAGCTTATAAACAGCACTCGCCGTACACTCGGTGCAATAGGATACTCTAAAAACAGACTTTAATTTAGGGAAAAGGGAAAAAGTACCCATAAAGAACACGTTGTCGTTTCCCCTAAACTTTGTTAACTCCATATGAAGCAGTGCATGAGTTCGCTTTTATGAACAGTATAGATTTTAATCAAGATATATACTGTTCACCAATGATCTAGATTGTAGACAGATCAAATGTTGTATTTAATGAATAATGTCGAAGAAATAAAGAAAATGAAACGTTTTGATTGTTCATAGTTAAGTTGGCGATCCTACGAGAGGCACTTATAAGATGAAGTTTTAAAACGAAATGTTCTGCATAGTAAGAATATTCTGAAAAGTGTGTAAATTATGATGAGACTTAGCTGGTGGCCAAGATGATCTGAACACACACTGTTAAATAAACCCAACTTGTAGCTTTTTCACATATAAGATTTCTTTCTAGTATTTAAGATTGTCCACATGGTTTTTCATATGTTTCCAAAGCAGTCACCTCTAAGAATATCATAGGTGGCGAGCGGCTAATCTAATTGTTTACAATTCGTTTAGATCTATGTGGACACAGAGAACGTACCAATCCCAACGAACTCGTAAACTCACACAAATAGGTAATAAGATAAAAGTCAATTACATGGAAAATCATGATTAATTTAGTTTCTTAATATGTCCGTGCCCTGTCAAATAGGGTTAAGCCTATTTCTGGAATTTCACCACTTTTCGTTTATTCAATTATTAGATGTGTCTATGCCTTTTGTATGGTTTTTCCAACACTGCTTCAGTTATAGCGAGGATCTACGTCCCTGGTTATAGCACGTTGAAAATTCACTTTAATATTCATGATTTCTTGGTAAACAAACCAGTACTAGGCTCAGAAACGTGCTTGTCTAAGGGGCATTCCAACATGACCGCCAAATTGTTATATTTGTTTGTTTATTTGTATGGTATTTAACAGCGCTTTCAATCTTATTTCCATATAATATATTGGCGTTTCCTGGTTAAGTTACCATTATTACATGATCGTTTGTCCTGGCAAAAGCCATTCAGTCGTTATGCGCACTCCACAATCCTGACCACCAAAGAGGGAAAGCCATTACTACCATTTTTCGGAGATAGCTGTTTAACCTCAGTTTTGACCTAGATGTTAAACAAATGATCTAGATTGTAGACCAATCAAATGTTGTATTTAATGAATTATGCCGAAGAAATAAATGAAATGAAACGTTTTGATTGGTTCATAGTTAATTTGGCAATCCTACGAGAGGCAATAATAAGATGAAGTATTAAAATGAAATGTTCTGCATACTACCGTTTAATTGTTTTCATTAAGAAATAAATTTCAGTGAAAAAAATCAGTGAAAACGTATGAATATATAATATTTAAGAGCAAAACATTATTTATTTTTGAATTATGATAAGTTTTCAGTTATTTATCGTCAATTGAAACTTATACACCTCTAATTGAAACGTATACACCCCTTGGGACCTTCGCGTAATCTCCAGTCATGTGGCGTATTATCGGCCTTGATAATCTATTCATAGAAACTGAAGCTGGATGGAGATGGCCGATTAGCCTTTGGTAAACACATAGAACATTTCTGATATTCAAGTCAAATAATATGCGCATGATCCATTTCTTAGTGTTTTCTCATATTGATCGCCGCTTATCTTTTTTAAAGATATTTCTTGTTTAAATTCATTGGTTTGACCCTCATTCATTAAAATATTACCCAACACCTGGTATGATTTTAGAATTAGCGCACAGTAGCCGTTAGGCGTCTCAAATTGACCATTTACATTTAAATATCCATGATCAGGTTTTCATTTTTCTGTCAAATGAAATCGTACGATGCAACCAACGCTCACAATTTATGCTATACAGTTGCAATGTGGGTATACTATGTTGAATACTGGTATGAGAAAGTATGTAAAACCTTCACAACATAACTGAAATGGTGTTGAGTAAAAAGTTAATTTCATTCCAATCGAATACACAACATAAGGTTAATTCCATTGCACGTGCCTACACATTTTTTCTAAAAATGCCCCCAAAATGCAACTGCGTTGATACACATCTGCGTAATGTATCGACCAGATCAGCCTGTGCTATCCGAGCAGACTGATCCGGCCGACATATTCCGTCTAAGGGGGGATAGATAGAGTAGTGATTCCTGAAACAGAAAATCCACAGGAGGCGAAAAGTGTATATCCGGGTACGCCTGTGTGGCATGCTTAGGCTGATCCGGGTCGATACTTTACGCAGAGTCAGTCCACAATGTTGATTTTCTCACGAGACGACCTGCACATTGATTATTGCCAAGCTACGCCCCTGCTTGTGACATTTCAAGTACGTTATGTAGCTTGTTCTTCCTTATGGGTAAAGCTCAAGTCAGTGAAACTACCATAATGATTGGGATGCAACAACAGCAAGAAAGGGTAAGACCGGTTCACCATTTGGTGGGTGGGGGAAATTGTACTTACACGAGAGAAGATATCAGTTAGAAAACAGTCACAGCTGCGACTCCTGTGTAATTGTGGCTATTAGGATTATCCGACTTGTTATATATGTGCATTCGGTAACCAATATACATCCACGATGAGGCAAATCATAAATATTAAAATCATAAAAACAGCTAAAGTTCAATCATTCTTCAAAATATGTGCTCGAGAACGCACTCGATTCTTTACTCGCAAAATAATACAAAAGAGAAAATCGAACAAATCAGACGAGCCATTTTAACTCTATCATTAGCGTATGTTATGCTCTCGTCTCAGTGACGCCAATAACTTTAATAAGGCCAAAAAATGAGATCATAACAAAAAAGACATATGCCTTATAAAAAATGAAAATATTTTAATATTCTTCGCTTTGGCATACACGTCTTACTTAAAACCGGCACAAAACAAAGAAACCATAGTAGTGTATTGGAAATCTACAAAGCTGTATTAACTGTTATGTCTTCATTTTGACTTTTATACAAGTTTTGCATTCTTTTAATTATAAAGGCTTTTAAGCTGTCAACATGTCCAAGCATAACGGCAGTGGCAGTGCATCAATATCTTAGAGCATTGTATTAACAACTGGAACAATGTTCCCTTTATTCGAACTTTCAATGAAAAATTCTACACGTGTTCCTAAGATGTTGATCTTTTATTCGTTTTTAAAAAGAACCATAGCCTCGTTTTAAATAATATATGATGATTTAACCCTTTCCCACATACAACAAATCTGCAGCAGACGACTCTGAAAACACGGTGACAAAAACCTGAAAACTCCATAAAAATTAGCTTAATTGTTAAATAAAATTGAAAACATTGTGGCCAAAAGGAGAAATTGCTCATCATGAGCAATTTCACCTTTGGTCACAATGTTTTCAAAAGTCGTCTGCTGCTATTGTGTGAAAATGTGTCGGAAATGCTTAAACTAGTTGTTGACAATGACAGGGTAGAGTTCAGACACCTACTCAGTAAATTACCTGTTACCTAATTAACCGTTATGTCGCCTGCTATCCATGCGGAGACATGCCCGAGACGTCACTCACCTCGTAATAACATTATGAATATTCATGTTTTATTGAAAACGAGGATAAAGTAGATCATGAATATTCATTGAGTATAGGTCATACTTCGTTTACGTGTTAACTAACACTGTATTTCTGGACCTGACTGTGTGGATCTGGCTTTATACTCATCGCAAGGGTCACGGTAGCTCAGTCGGTAGCGACCAGGGCTGTAAATCCAGGGGTTGTGAGTTCGAACCCCAGCTCGGCCAACATCTTTCCGACGTTTGATAACAGTCAATGCGACAAGCTGAATAATGGTTGAAAACGCCGTTAAATCCAAAGCAATCAATCACTGTGGAAAGGATCAAAGAATTGGTCGTTCTGTACTTAACTACGGATCATATAAGCGTATCCTGCGTACAATGTACGCTACCGGTTTCTTAAATGTTTCTGTGAAGTTTTACCTAACATTACAGATCATAATCATACTTCGTGGATGGGCAGTTTGATATGGGTAACACTGGTCGAAAGTGCTTAATGATTTGACTTTTTCATGCGCACGACTTATATAAGAATCCTCATTTACATGATAACACAATTGACACGGTCTAGGAGTCTAAGCACAAGGCACATGAGATTTTGTCTGGCGATAAGTGAAAAATGATTATGGACCGTTGTCTATCTAGAAAAGGTCACGAGTGCTCTGTAAATTGTATAGACCGTGTGTTATCTAACATACTTCTAGAATGATTCCTCCTTCAAACGGCAAATCTGCATCGGACGACTTTGAAAGTATGAGCACAAACATATGAACCTTGCCTTTAAATGAAAGTACTATTATTAAAAGGTGTTGAAAACATTGTGGCAAAATCTGCAGATGCTTCACAACGCTCTACGTGTGGGGAAGGGTAAATTAGCATCCTGCTTAATGCAACATTTGATCAAGTGTCGTGCATCATGTCAAACATGCCTTTTACTCTTTTCTCACATCATAAATCCATAGCAGACGACTTTGAATTACAACATGAAAAATATGTATAAATGTAAGACAAAAAAGAGTCAGACTCATTAAGAGAATCTTCTTCTTTTTCCACAATGTTATTAAATGTCAACCAAGGTACGTGGCTAATCAAATTGTACACACAAAATGTTATTAAATGTCAACTTATGAATGTGGCTAATAAAATTGTACACAAAAAATGTTATTAAATGTCAACTTACTTATGTGGCTAATAAAATTGTACACAAAAAAATATTATTAAATGTCAACTTTTGTATGTGGCTAACAAAATTGTACACAAAAAATGTTATCAAATGTCAACAAATTATTGCTCTTTCTTTATCCCAGAATTATGATTCTGATAGTTCAAGACAACTTTTGAACACAATGAGAACCTATACTTAAAATATTGTTATAGCCTATATCAATGTAGTATCTAGAATATATCCATTAGGTCATCCAACTATACAGTTTAACTTAAATGTAATGTATGTTGCTAACAAAATTGTATACACAAAATGTTATTAAATGTCAACTTATGTATGTGCCAATGGCTATGGTAACCTTTTGAAGGTACTAGTACCCAGCTGAATAATGGCTAAATGGTAGTAAAGGTCCTGAACAACAAATGGAGATCAACATTTTCAAAAGCTGAAACTTCTTCAAAAATTGCTAATAGTAACAATAAAGTAAGTAATAAATAGTTCAAAAATATTTTGGCAGAAAATGTTGAATAACAGTCAATAGAAAGTCAAGAAAATGTACAAAGTGTAGCGTACTGGGTATGTCTACCCAACCCAGTAAAGGTAAAGCATAAACGATCACTATTCAGATTTTTATTGTACTGGAAGGTGAAATTGTTGCTCTCACTTAACCCCAGAATTATGATTCTGATATTTCAAGACAACTTTAGAACAGTTTTAAAATAGTTTTAAACTATACAGTTTAACGTAAATGTATACATGCCACTCCGGAATGATGAATGCTCTATAATGGTGCGTAGAAATTCGTCTATATAATAAATTGAATAAAACTGTAATATCGTAGGTAATCGAGCATAATATAAGTGATGTTAACCAGTTATAAATACAAAGGTCCATAACAAAATCCATTTGGCATTTACAATTAAATTGCCCAATTTCATTCAACCTATTCTTCATTTATGTCATACTAGTTCAACTGCTCCTGGGTCCTGTGTCGTCACCTTAGATACCATTACTGAACAAAACATGAAAAGTGCTAATTCATGTACACAAAGGAAAACGTGGATGTATGAAATACGGGGCGTAACTATATACATAATTAATAAGATATATCATAACACATCAATAACTCAAGCATGTGCAAGATGAATCAGCTAATCAAATTACAGCTTTTGACCAGCACTCGAGAACCACTCGGTGTGTTAGGAACGTAGTACAATCTGAATACATTCTTGATTTCGCTTTGATCAGATCAAAACGAATATGATTAGCGAGTGTATTGCATGTCTAATTTGATTGATTTATTGGGGTTTTACGCCATTTCCAAAACTCTTTCTGTCACACCCCTGCAGCCAGTCCACTTAGCTATCTGTTTCCTGATTTACTCACACCAGTATTCAAGACAGTAGTCTTTCTAAGCAACTGGCTGCATTTCTGCATAGACTTTTAGCTCAATGGTGGAAGACGAATTACGCTTGTCGCAATGACATTTGTTAAGCGTCGGAAAGAATGTTGGTCGAAATGTGGTTCAAACTTAAAACCCCGAACAAAACAATAGGCATTGCAAACAAGTATAACATAACTAGTATTGGAGGTTTACAGACTGAAAATAATCTGCACAGGAGACAAAGCAGTACGCTTTATTCCTTCACGCAACTTCTCTTGTCTTTTGTGTGTCCTGAAATAGAGACAACGTATGCAAATTGGACGTTGCACGCAACATTTGATTTATTTTCAAAGAATTGTGAGTTTCTATTACCGACCAAGGTAACTATCATCCTGGAAGACGTCCGACTCTAGCACATATCCGACGTAAAGTGCATGCTGGTTTGTTTTGTTAATTTTCATATCAATGTGTCCTTTACCGGCACCATACCAACACAATCATTCAAATGAAATATACATTAACTCTTTCAGCGCCGAATTGTTTAAAGTAGACTCTTCCATGTTCCAAATCGGGCGTCTCTATTTCTCATGTAATAACAGTTTTTGACTATTTTGATGAATAAAAGGCAAACAATGCTGATTTCAGGTGAGACAGCTCGTTTACGAGCTGACTCACCTGAATCAGTATTGTTTGCAAAAACCTCAATATTGCCTTTGGCGCTGAAAGAGTTAAAAATTCCAACGTATTCGCAAATAAATTTATAATGTCTGCAAGGGTATTGTAGGAGTATTAGGTTTCCATATAATTTAACAAAACAGTTATGTGCTGTATTTGAATAAGAACGGAAGATCACAACAGTAGTTGCTGTTCTTCTTCTCCTCCCTGGTAATATGCGGGGCTCACTATGGAGGATCATCACATATAAAATATATTAGGGATGGCAACGAATATCAAAATTAGTATTCTAATATTCAATCACAAAGTATTCGAATATTCGAATATTCGACCCATTTGTGCATGCTTCGCCAACAAACAGTTTATACATGCGTTATTTGCTGTAAAGTTATCTGACTGTTATCTCATTTTGTTCAAATCCCATAAAACGCATTCAGATTTCCGTTTTATAAATGAATACGAAAGAATGTTTGTGAAAAAAACCTTCATATATTTAATATATACATGTTCGCTTTGAGGTGAACATCACGAAAGTAAAATGCAGATAAAAACAGTTAAAACCCACTGTGCATAGCTAGTGGTAGCCACCAGTCCGTTCTAGAAGGCTTCTAATGTTTGGGGCTCTAGCGCTGACCTCTAGTTGCTAGTTACACAATTGTTGTCAATGTTGTCATTTGTATTCATTTTCAAATTTAGCTGTTTTTGCTGACTTTGCACGCTAGGTATCGTTCAATTAATAACCATGACAAATGACGAAACATATCCTAAAAGATGCCCGTGGTAACTTAATGATAAAGTGACAAAGACATCATTTAAAATATAAGACAAGTGTGTCGCTGTTTGAGAAAAAGATTCGTTTCAGTTTGGCAAATTTGATTGGCATAACAACTATTTGGCATACAATTCCATTGTTTTGTCCAGAATGAGGATGCATGTATATACATGTAATATAAAGACGGACAGGTGAAACTGTGTGGACATGCATGCACATACCCGAGTAAACATTGTAAGCTGATGCAGTAAGACTCAAAACAGCCAGACGCCGTTAAAAATGCATACGTGTTGTGTACAGTTACACAGAGCAAATGGCGATTGCCTAGAGCGTAAATAAGTATGAACTAAAGCCCAGTAGCTCAGTCGGTACCGACACGGAATGCCAATCTAGTAGTTGTGAATTCGAACCCGACGTTTGGCAAAAGTCAACGCGACAAGCGTTGCCAGTGTGGCTTCAGAGCGCTAATAGTCTTTGTGAAAAAGCAACATGTGTAGGTAAACTGGCAGCCGTGATATGAATGTCAAATTGCTGAAACGGCATTAAACCTCCAATCATTTAATCAATCAACCAACAATTTCAAAATAATGTCCGAACTTATTACAAAAGAAGGAGGTCACATGGAAGTGATTATATAAACTACTGGCAATTAGTTTCAGTGGATCAGCAACCGATATTGAACATGTCTGCCGAAACTATTGTTTTTTAATCGGCAGATGAGACGTTTATATTGGAAGATGGAAGTATCAATACATGAATCTGAACACTTAACCCTTTCCCTCATATGACAATTCTGCAGCAGACGACTTTGAACATAATTTGTCAAATAATAGAAAATCTCTTTAAATTGAATGGATATCCTATGACTAAAAGTGGAAAACATTTTGGCAAAAGGAGAAATTGCTCGTTTTGAGCAATTTCTCCTTTTGTCACTATGTTTTCAAAAAGCCGTCTGCTGCAGAGGCGCTCAGAAAGCGTCTATATAAGGGAAAAGGTTAAGAGGAAAACAACGTCAACATAATCTTTCAACCAAGTAAAGCATACTGTCGCGAGAATAGTTATGTTAGCAATCGATGAATTAGTATAATTATGTCGCAATTCTTTATGTCAAACGTTTGTAAAGTATTATTTGAGCTGACTGAAGGTACACCACGTCCCTCCAGCTACTTTTTGGTCGAAAGAATAGTTCGTTTACGACAATATAATTAGTGTGAAGAGAACGCTAAGAGCGATTTGTTTTCTGCTTTTTTTGTTTCATACTCCTAACATAATATATAACAGCCTATGTGTATTATTTGCAATATGTTTTCTGAAATGTAAAGCATTAACATGCAATGCTTAAATACACGATTGTTATTTGAAAATATCTGAAATAGTTTACTCCCTGTAACAGGTTTTACACCTATGTATTATCACCTTTAAAACATATATTACATACAATATTTTTATTTAAATTGTTTGTAGCCAATGATCCTTAATCGGTCACTTGAAGAAGAAATATCCCGTTTCTTTGGAAACATTTTACCAGAAATCAACAAAACATGAATGAGTTTAATCGCTCAGGTAGGGACATCTTGAAAATCTATGAACTCATAGCAAATGTGGGCCAGTTCTATCTGTGGTTTGATACATTGACGTAAGATAAATATATAAGGGAATACGCTGGTGGAATTTATGTTTAAAACGAATACGCCTCAAAGGAATATACTGGATGATTAAGGCTGGGAGGTTGCTAAATACAAGACATGTGAAGGTATATAACGTCCCACACCAAACGAAGATTCAACACGGGGTTGAGGGAACCTTAATTAACCCTTTCCCTCATATAGACGCTTTCTGACGCATCTGCAGCAGACGGCTTTTTGAAAACATAGTGACAAAAGAAGAAATTGCTCAAAACGAGCAATTTCTCCTTTCGACACAATGTTTTCCACTTTTTGTCATAGGTTATCCATTCAATTATAGAGATTTTTCTATGTTTTGACAAAATATGTTTAAAGTCGTCTGCTGCAGAATTGTCGTATAAGGGTTAAGAGGGTCGCAAGAGGAACATTAATGAGTAATGAGAATTTCTTACTAAAAGCGGATGTTGGTCTGACTTTACACCCCCCCCCCCCCCCCCCCCCCACCCCCTCGGTGGTTAAGTAGTAGAGCGTCCGCCTCGGGTGCGGGAGGTCGCGGGTTCGATCGCCGACCGGGTCATATCAAATACTCTAAACATGATAGTAATTCCATTTCCTCCTCATTGTTCAGGAGTTGTGGGGGTTAGCATTACGACTGACTCGCGAATGTCGGCATAAATCGACCAGAAGTACTGGTAACTTACCCATGAAACACCGTTAGATAACTGAACAATTGTTGAAAGCGGCGTAAAACACCTGATTACAAAACAAACCAAACACATTTGACTCTACACTGCCCGCCAATATGACGTAGATGCTTTTCAGGAATTGTTTGACAAACAGTTTTGTGTCCACATTGTATGGATAGACATCACAATGTTTATCAATACTTGTCACCAATATGCTATCGTTCATCTTGCTAGATACATGTCCAAGATTTGTATTTTGCAATCGGATATCAAATAAAAATGAGGTTAGCATCGTATTAGCCATGAGCACAGGTTCCTTGTCTCCAGAGAAGGAGATAACTTAATATAAATGCGATTTCAGGTTAATTTTCCGGATATCCAGGGGCGTAGCTCCCTTTAGGCATTGTAGGCACGTGCCTTCCAAAAATGCCCCGAAATGCAGCTGCGGCGATACACAACTGTGTAATGTATCGACCAGACCAGCCTGCGTTGTCCGCGCAGACTGATCCGGCCGACACATTCCATCTAAAGGGGGGGGGGGGGGGGGATATATAGAGTAGTGATTCCTGAAACAGAAAATCCACAGGAGGCGAAAAGTGTCTATCCGGGTACACCTGTGTGGCATGCTTAGGCTGATCCGGGTCGATATTTTACGCAGAGTCTACAATGTTGATTATTTTCTCACGAGACGGACTACACATTGATTATTGCCAAGCTACGCCCCGCATATCTACAGCATTTGAAACAGCAGATTAACCTTTTCCCACATATGGAAAATACGAAGAGGAAGACTTTGAAAATGTCTGTTTAAAAATATGGAAAACCTCTATAAATGAAAGCTTAATATTAAAATACAGTTGAAAATAATGTGGCAAAATGAGAAACTGTTCATTACGAGCAATTTCTCCTTGTGTCACAAAATGTTCAAGCGTCTTCTGCTGAAGAGGAATAAGAAATCGTCTGTATATTAGAACGGGTTTATAACTCTTGAGTGGAAAGTTAAGTATTGATAGCATGAACAATGATTAGGCTATCAAGACCGCGCAGTTTGATGTTAGCCATCTTGTGGGCAAAATTACGTTGAAGCCCCTTAAGAAGTCTCCGAAAAATCGAATCAAATAATTATGAAAGTGTGCAATTTGAAGGTAATTGCCATTAATTCCAAAAAAAACGAATGACACTTAGCGTATGACATGGTACATTTTAATTGATACGTCATTGTTCAGAAATCGACCAAACAAGGACGAGGATTGAAAAAAAGTATTTGAGCCGTCCCGCGAGAAAACCAACATTATGGCCTTTGCGTAATGTATCGATCCGCGCAGACTGTTCCGGGCCGACTCATTCCGTCTCAGTGGGATAGAGGTATAGAGTAATGATTCCTGAAACAGAAAATCCACAGGAGGCGAAAAGTGTCTATCCGCATAAGCCTGCGTGGCATGCTTAGGCTGATCCGGATCGATACTTTACGCAGAGTCACGGTCCACAATGTTGATTTTCTCGCGGGACGGCTCATTGATTTATAATGTTTTAGGTTTTGAACAAATGTAAAGTTAACATAACTTGTAAGGTAAAGGAGTATACGGAAATAAACTGTGGAACCTCCGAAAAATCGAAGCAAATAATTATGAAAGTATGCATTTTGAAGGTAATTGCCATTTATTTCAGAAACCCCGAATTTTTCGTCTGACATGATACATTTTAATTGATACGTCATTCTACATAAATCGACCAAACAGGGACGAGGATTAAAATAAGTATTCATTTTTAATGTTTTAGGTTTGAACAAATGTAAAGTTAACATGACTTGTAAGGGAAAGAGTATTTGGAAATAAACTGTTGAACCACGTAACACGAACACTATTATCGGGGTCATGGTGGAGGGCTCTTGGGCAAGGCACATTTTCTAGCCTAGTACTGGTTTGTTTACTTCTAGTGTTACGATCAGTGAAGGTACAGATCACCCTTCACCTCAGTATAACCTGTTTAGAATCTAGGTATTGAGACTTATATTAACTCTTTCCCTCATACGACTTTGAACGTTTTGTGCAATTTCTTTTTTTGTCACTATGTTTTCAAAAAGCCGTCTGCTGCAGAGGCGTCCGAAAGCGTCTATATGAGGGAAAGGGTTAAAGGTTTTTTTGACACCTGTACTTAAACGATAAAGTTCACATGTAAACTATGTGATCTAAATTGACACTGTATATCAGGGTCTTCTTGAATATCTTTGTGACATGTTTCCGAACAGTGTAGTCTCTAACATTGTAAAACAAAAAAAATACCCCACTAATAAGGATGACTTTTCCTAGAACATAGCTTAAATAAATTTAAATCTTTCTATGGTTTATTTCCTATCTTAAAAATTGACAATTTCTAGTCTGTCATATACTCACCGACTTTCACATAACTCAGCGTTTTCTTGAGTCCCTATGGATACATTCTACTTCCTAAATGTAATAGCTTGAAATAAGAATTATTACGTTTTGTTAAATATATTAGGTCTTTGTTCAGACTAATATTTTACTGGCATATGAATATATAAGATCGTGGTTTAAAGATATATCAAAATTAAAGTCCGTCTGCCTGATATGTTTAAAAGTTAAAGGCTTGTGGATCTGAGGGATTATGGTTAAACGGAGATTCCGTCCTTTATGGACGTGGGATACATAATGTATGGTCCCTTATGTCCCTTATGGACGTAAACTATTATGGTTAACAGTAGATTTAATCCCTTATGAACGTAGCATATTGTCGTTAAAAGTAGATTTATTCTCTTTGGGCGAAGACTTTTATGGCTAAAAGTAGATTTATTCCCTTATGGACGTAGACTATTATGGTTAAAAGAAGATTTAATCCTTTATGGACGTAAACTATTATGGTTAAAAGAAGAGTTAATCCCTTATGGACGTAGACTATTATGGTTAAAAGTAGATTTAATCCCTTATGAACGTAAACTATTATGGTTAAAAGAAGAGTTAATCCCTTATGGACGTAGACTATTATGGTTAAAAGTAGATTTAATCCCTTATGAACGTTAACTATTATGGTTAAAAGAAGATTTAATCCTTTATGGACGTAAACTGTTATGGTTAAAAGAAGAGTTAATCCCTTATGGACGTAGACTATTATGGTTAAAAGAAGATTTAATCCCTTATGGACGTAAACTATTATGGTTAAAAGAAGATTTAATCCCTTATGGACGTAAACTATTATGGTTAAAAGTAGAGTTAATCCCTTATGGACGTAAACTATTATGGTTAAAAGAAGATTTAATCTCTTATGGACGTAAACTATTATGGTTAAAAGTAGATTTAATCCCTTATGGACGTAAACTATTATGGTTAAAAGAAAATTTAATCTCTTATGGACGTAAACTATTATGGTTAAAAGTAGATTTAATCCCTTATGGACGAAGACTATTATGGTTAAAAGAAGATTTAATCCCTTATGGGCGTAGACTATTATGGTTAAAAGTAGATTTATTCCCTTATGGACGAAGACTATTATGGTTAAAAGTAGATTTATTCCCTTATGGACGTAAACTATTATGGTTAAAAGTAAATTTATTCCCTTATGGACGAAGACTATTATGGTTAAAAGTAGATTTAATCCCTTATGGACCCTGGATATTATGGTAAACTGTAGATCTAGTCCCTTATAGACCTGTGCTAGTTTGGGTTTATGTAGTTTATGCACGTTATGGACGTGGAATAGTATAGGTAAAAGTAGATGTAGTTCTTACGGGCGTGCAACAATGTTTTCAATGATAATTCATTTTTCTTTGATTTGCCTAAATGTTTTTAAAGCAGTCTGCTGCATTTACTGTAGGTGGGAAAGTGTTAGACAGTATTTTGGAACGTGGTCTATATAAACTATACGGTTGTATACTTATATACGAAAGCGTAAACATGCATGTGCGCACAATGACGACTTGGGCGAGCCTGTGTGTATCCGCAATATATCATCAAAGTATTTATCGTGCGCATATATGTTAGAAATACATAAACGCACCGTCAGACAAAAAACTAGAAGTGAAGCCCTAATAGAGTTGTTCCGTCAAAGCGGGGTGCCATTAAGGTCAAACAGCGCTAGACGCGGCTCATATTATGCGAATATTAGAATAAATGAGCCGTCCCGCAAGAAAACCAACCTTGATGCGTAAAGTATCAACCCGGACCAGCCTAAGCATGCCGTGCAGTCTTACCCGGAGTGACACTTTTCGCCTCCTGTGGATTTTCTATTTCAGGAATCATTACTCTATACCTCTATCCCCCTTAGACGGAATGTGTCGGCCCGGATCAGTCTGCGCGGACTGCGCAGGCTGATCTGGGTCGATATATTACGCAGAGGCCATACTGTTGGTTTTCTCGCGCGACGGCTCAATATTGTTTTAACTAAACACCAGGTGCGAACAACGCAATCGCAGATCAGCATGATCATTCATGTAGTCTTATTTTGGGTATTCTTTGTTCGTTATTAATCTATTATTTTGTATGACATTCTCACTCAAACGCAAAAAACAGTGACAAACAATTCAAGAAAGGTTTTTATACTACTGCAGGAAAACAGCAGAATCGAGATTTCAAAAATGACCTTATAATTTGTTAGTGACCATATTTGGTCATGTATTTATCCCAACAAAGGAGATACCGTATGAAAGATCAATGTCGCTTGGAAGAAACTCTCGTGGCTGCTGATAATAACACTATTCACTGGATTTCTAAAGAAAGTCCTTCAGTCTATTTCCGATTTCATCCTGTTAAAAAGAGCACATTTCTCGGCTAATCTTACTTATTGAAAGACAATCCCTCGGGCAGTGATGTCTATATCTCGGGAATATAACCCCTGAATAATGCTAAATATCTCTTTTGTTAAATTAACCGTCCTAAAAAAAGAACGTCACATGTAGAACACGACAAGAGCAGTTCTCTTCGAATAATAAATCCTTTAAGAATTTACGACCTGTAGATAACCAGATACCAGATCAGCAAATGCATCCGCGAAGTCTGATCTGGATTGCTGCTGGTCGCGTTGCATTAACAGACATTTCTCCCAAAAAAACGTCTAATATATATTATACATTTGAATATAATAAGCATAGAAGCACAAACTGATCTTTGTCTACACATTTCAAAAGTGCACTTAGGTTGGTTTGCATAGCTCTGTATTCGAAAGGCATAGCAGTAACGTCACAGGAAATCTAACTTTCATGACCGTTTCGAGGGCTTGGCGTGAAACAGTTGTAACTAAAATTGGTATTTTCTTACCAAGGTTAATTACCTCGCTATAAAGTCTTTATAAGCGTTAAATCATTTTTCTTGGTAAATAATGGAAATTTTGGTGCAATTGCTCGTTCTGAGCAATGGCACCTAAATTTGCATTGTTTACAAAAGGGTCAAAATTGCCCCTAATCCAGGGTTTTCAAAATAGGTTTTGAGTTACAACCGTTTCACGCCAAGCCCTCGGTTTGCGACAAGTGAAGAAATAAACCACGGTCCTTTCATTCTGTCATTTCTACATTCAACAACACGGAAGCTTCTGAATAAAGGTTTTTGCAAGAAGCGTACGATTTATGAATGGACTCATATTCAACCCTTTCCAACTTGCAGAAGAATTTTGAAATCGTTGTGACAAAAGGAGAAATTGCTCCGGGTGACCAATTTCTCCTTTTTGTAACAACGTTTTCAACTCTTTTGAATATGTGAGTATCTTTAATAGATAGTTTCCATAATTCTGTAAATGCGTTTTCAATGCCGTGTGTTACGGGTTAAACCAATCTCAGATTTAGAACCTCGGACAGAATGTGTATATGTCAAAGAGGAGCGACAAGACCCCATTGTCCTAAGACGCGGCTCATGCATTTTCGTCTTCCAGAATTATTTTTATTCGTGGATTTTGCTTTCTGTACGTATGGATTTGCGACAATCCTTTCTGATCGGATTATTCTCCAGTTTCAGACACGCCTTTAGTATGAGATATACCGATAAAATCTAACGGAAACTCGCAAGGGTGTCCCGTTCTACATATAAACGGTAGATATACGAAAATAAAAAGTAAAGAAAAGTGGGGTTTTATAGTGTCATGCCTATTGAAAAAGGTCAGCCATTTCTGACTTATGAGAGACATTAGTCTTTTACAAATTGTGTTCCCGAGTACCATCGTAATGCCAGGCAACGGACAGACAGACTTTTTTCGGAATGAATGTATATTGTTTTATGGCGCATCGACAGCTAAGGTCATTTAGCGCGCAATTAAATTTAATTATTCATGATCCCTGGGTAAACAAACCAGTACTAGGCTAGAAAATGTGCCTTGCCTAAGGGCACTCCACCATGACCGTAGTGCCGCGACTGGGGATCGAACCCGGGACACCCGGTTTCGAAATCGCCGACGCTAACCACTCGACCACAGCGGATTCCTACTTTTTTCGGAACAATTATTTAACTATAGCTGGCGGCTAACCGAGCGGCCATATCAGAACGGACCAGCAATGGTGCCACTGTGATTCGAACCTTCGACCTCCCGATCCCGAAGCGGATGCCTCAACAACTAGGCCATCGGGATCGGTATATATACAAACCAGGATAAAACTGAACATACCACAGGCGTCCGAAAATATGGAAAAAAACACACAAGAACTACAAATAGTCCACATGCTTCAATACAATTTTGCAAACTAAGACATTCGGAAAATCATTATTATTATAGTATATGAAACATACGGCGAGGCTATTTAAAGTAACTCGGTCCTGGGCTTTTCCAAACAGAACTTTCAAAAAAATAGTTTTTATATCGTTTTATAGATTGTATTTGTCGCCTGTCTTGGTATGGAGTCACACATAGACCAATTACTTTTGACGTCAGTATATCTGACCGTCTGTCAATCTTTCTAATACTGGCATATTGACTTGCGACACTTCTGTTCCCTCGAGTATTCTTGTATTGCAGAAAAATATAAAAAGCGTCTGAAAGGACTTAAAAGAAATATGCAATCGAATTCCAGTTTTTGTTTCACGATCGATCCGAAAAAAAGAGGTAGATTAAAATCTAGTTATAAAGCATATTCCAGATTAAAATTATTTCAATTGCTGTATATCGAATCACTCAAATGAATATATAAGATGTTTAATTCGTGATGAGCATTTTCACCCTTTGCCATTATGTTTTGAACTTCATTAAATAATCATAACTTCATTTTAAAAGTTTTATCGATTATTTGCCTATATATAATTGAAATCGTCTAGATCAGATTTATTGTTAGGTATTCTTGGTTGAACCAATGTAGTACAATGCTAATTCGTAAAGTGCATGTATACACGAATTGCTATTCTACTGTTTAACATGATACCACCAGATGAATAATGCTCATCTTCTTCATAAATATTCAAAGACTGATCGTTGTTGGATAAGAGTGGATTGAACTAAGAAGTTGGTCCCCGGAGAGTTTTGAATTCACACAGTAAAGTGTGAAAGTAATTCTCAATCTTCGATTTCTTTCACTGTAGGTTGGTTCCAAGTCCGTCGGCGTGGATTAGACGGAGTCACGTCATCAGAAAGGAGACCACAGAGGCTTTCTGTTTTAAATTTCTTTTTTAAACGAAATCTTTTCAACATGAAGACGCATTTTAACGCATCTGTAGCAGACGGCTTTTTTTACGAAAAAAGTTTGTCATAGGGAGAAATTACTCATTATGAGTAATTTCTCATTTAATCTATCACAATATTTTCAAGTATTTTGAATACTAATACTTTTTATTAATAACAGAGATCAATGAGGCGTCCCGCGAGAAAGCCAACATTGTAGACTCTGCGTAAAGTATCGACCCGGATCAGCCTAAGCATGCCGCGCAGGCTTACCCGGATATACACTTTTCGCCTCATGTAGGCATGGTTACAGAGGATAATATGCTTGGAGCGAGTTGTTTAAAGATGACGAGAAAAAAGACCACTATGGGAAGTCGAGTGGTTGACTACACGAGTTTCCGTACACACAAAGAGCAGACTATTTACTATTTCTGGTCAAAATATCAATCGAATACTGATAAAGTAAACATTGACTAATAGCACATTTTAATTCCGTGTATAGTCATCTAAGCGATAATATAATGGATATGTGTCAGCTAAATGAAAGTGTCAATTCATTCATCGCTGATATATTAGAAAGAAAGCTTCTGCGAAAAACGTGATTATATTATTCCCATTGGTGAGATTTTTTTAAAAGGTGTCTACAATATAACATGTCATAAAACACAAACAATATTTATTACCTCACAACACAAAGTATGGTTTACAACCGTTTCTCTTGTATGTTACTCTGGAACTGCTCGAAATCAAACCACTCTTGAGACTAGTCTGGGGTTATCTGCTCTAGGGTCAGGTATTCGCCAATAATGGTGGCGCCTTTATGGCATAGTTTTGCAAGCGGTAAGCAATGGAGAAAACCATTTTGTGGACCAATCTGGTTTAATCTTATTAACACCAGAGTTCATAATTGGTCCATGACCGACTATCTAATTTACTATAGTACGCAATAATATTAGACTAGCTGGGGGAAAGCTTACCCCGTCCTAGTAACCTGTAGTTATCTCCCTTGTTTCCCTTGTTTCTGATTGTCTAGTAAACTCTTTCAGCGCCAAAGATAATATTGTGTTTTTTTTGCAAACAATACAGATTCAGGTGAGTCAGCTCGTAACGAGATGTCTCACCTGAAATCTGCATTGTTTGCCTTTTATTCATCAAAATAGTCAAAAACTGTTATTACATGAGAAATGGAGACGCCCGTTTTTGAACATGGAAGAGTATATGTTAACCCTTTCCTGCATACAACAATTCTGCAGCAGACGACTTTGAAAATATTTTGTCAAAAAATAGAAAATCTCTATAATTGAATGGATAACCTATGACTAAAAGTGGAAAATATTGTGTCAAAAGGAGAAATTGCTCGTTTTGTCCCTATGTTTTTCAAAAAGCCGTCTGCTGCAGAGGCGTCAGAAAGCGTTTATATGAGGAAAAGGGTTAAACAGTTCGGCCCTGAAAGAGTAAAGGAGATAACAACAGGCTATAAATGCACAACAACACCAATCTCAGTGACATCGGACAAAAACAACTCCCTGTGTACAAACAACGTTTGCTCCTGGGACTGGTTGAAAGTCCATCACAATAACTCACACTTGATGGTATTTTCGTTGTAAAAGAAATTTATGCTCAGAGAAAGGATTCCCATATGAGCCGTTCTACGAGAAAACCAACGTTATGGTCTCTGCGTAATGTATCGACCCAGATCAGCCTACAAAGTCCGCGCAGGCTAACACGGGCCGACACATTCCGTCACAGGGGGATAGAGGTATAGAGTAATGCTTCCATAAACAGAAAATCCACAGGAGGCGAAAAGTGTCTGTCCGGGTTAGTTTGCGCGGCATGCTTAGTCTGATCCGGGTCGATAATTTACGTGGAGTCCACAGTGTTGTTTATATCGTGGGACGGCTCAGAGTATAAGTAACTCTAAGTGACCTATATACAATGTAATACAGCTGTAAAGCTTCGGACATGTTACTTAAAAGTCTTATCGGTCTCTGCTATGACGTGATACCCCAAACGAAAAACGCATTTAGATTGTTTGTTTGATGCTTGACGGCGATTTCAACAATTTCCTAGTCATATCACGGCGACCAGTTCACCTACTCAAGTTTTACTGGCTTTCTCACACCAGAACTCCATACAATATTCTTTCCAAGTAACCGATTGCTTTTCCTTATTAACTGTTAGCCCATTGATGGAAGACGAATGACGCTTGTCACCACAGTGACTTTTGACAAACGTTGGAAAGAATATGGCCGAGCTTGGGGTCAAACTCATAACCAATGGATTGACAGCCCGTCTTGCATTTAGTTATTGTTAC
The DNA here is from genome assembly GCA_031761405.1 of Serripes groenlandicus. Lineage (NCBI taxonomy): Eukaryota > Metazoa > Mollusca > Bivalvia > Cardiida > Cardiidae > Serripes > Serripes groenlandicus. The sequence goes on from JASEVX010000004.1 coordinate 23,747,134, forward strand.
CCAGAATTGTCTATTTGTATTGGCTGCTTTTGTCATCTAAATAATAATGAAACAAAGGTGTACACGAACTTACATCTAGCCATTTCACTGATGAATTGAATCGAAGCTCATTATTTCTAAAAGACCTATTCACTACTCATTTGTCACAGGCGACTCGCCCTAAAACGTCCATTTGTTACCAGTTAGTTTACCCTTGACATCAATACTCATTTATATACACTTAATTTGCTAATGGTAGTCGTGCGTGAGGTTTATATACTGGAAAACAATCGCAGGCGGTGACTGCCATCTTGTCCGGGCCAATAATTTCAATACTGGGGATTCTCGCGTAACCAGAAACCGCGTTACCTAGACACGAGCCGTGCTGGGCGATTTGGGTTCTTATTGCGCTGGCTATCAGTAATGGGATCATGTAAAGATACATTGGCGTACAATTAATGGGACTACATGTCTAGTTTTGTCAAAATGCATGCATGCATACATAGGTATAAGTTACATACAGTCGAAGGACAGACTCGCTTTAGTCTTAACTCTTTCAGCGCCGATTTGTTTAAAGTTGACTCTTCTATGTTCAAAATCGGGCGTCTCCATTTCTCCTGTAATAAAAGTTTGGACTATTTTGATGAATAAAAGGCAAACAATGCTGATTTCACCTGAAATCAGCATTGTTTGCCTTTTATTCATCAAAATAGTCCAAACCATTTCAAATTGTTTGCAAAAATCTCAATATTGCCTTTGGAGCTGAAAGAGTTAACTTGTACGACGGTGTTTCGAGGTACGCTTTAATACATCTGCAGTTCGGGGATGAAGAAGATACACCTATTCATGTCTGTCACAGAATCGACGCTTCAATACAACTGCATGTTTGAGATGAAGACATAAAAAGTCGTCTTTTGACGCAATCGACGCTTCTACAACAAGATACACACATTCGTTTTTGTGAAAGAATCCACGCTTCTACACATCTGAAATATGTGATTGAACTATAGATAGTTGTTTCTGTGACAGCTGCATTTATGTGATGAAGATATAGTCGTTTCTGTGACAGAATCGACATTTCCATTCATATGAATTAATTTGATTAAAGATACGCATATTCGTTTCTGTTCCAGAATATATGTATCTATACACATATGAATTTACTTGATAAAGATACGCATATTCGTTTCTGTAACATGATCGACGTTTCAACACATCTGAATTTATGTATTGCAGATACGCATATTCCTTTCTGAATTTTTGTGATAAAAATGTATGTGGAAAAAACACCGATGTTTTTTCACATCTACGTTAAGGTGACGAGAAAACGCTTGGTCCTTTATGTGACACATTCTACCAAACATTCGTATTCAGCGGTAACGTTCTCAAACTCCGAAAAATTACCGACATATTTCTATTTATTTTTTTATCCCTTTCCGCAAAAGGTTCTACTCTCAAAAATGAAATATCGTTTACCCTTTATTTTCCTTGTATCCTTCATACGTGTGCACTTTAGAAACGTCTGGTGTAACAATGTTCTTTGTGACTCGGCTAGAATAAGCAAAAGTCAGTTAACCCCAATCTCTCAGACGTCAACATAACATCAAAGAGGCGTTTTCGATCAAGGTTTTCGTAGACCCGAACTTGTCCTGTTTTAGTCGTATTGTCTTTCTAGTATCGAAAAAGGTTTTCAATCTATTTTATCTTTTATCTTTTTCTGCTTTTTGGAAACAATTTAACTAGAAAACTTCTGTTATGTTGCCGTCTGTTTAATAGAATTCGTGGCTATTTCATATGCATAGTTTGATTTATCAGTCTGCTCATGCAAAAGGGACAACATTGTATTTGTGAATAGTGAATGTTCATTTCAGCCTGTGCAATCGCTCCGTTTTATAAGAAAATATACACGACAACATAAACTTTTAACAAGCTTTTGTTAGTTAAACTGTCTAAGCGCGAAACGATTGTAACTGTATGTGATTTAAAAAGCAGTTGCAACTATTTCCCGCTGAGCTAACGATGTGATAATTGTAGATGTTGATCAGAGGCTGATCTGCCTATGTTATGGTCACAAAAGCCAAGTTGTACATTTTCTCCATGAACAGACTCATCTTTAAATCATACCAAAATAGTCTGAATCGATCAAATAGCACGGATCACAGTCTGATCTTGATCTTCACAAGTCATCAATTCCGGAGAGTCAGTATGCGTTTCGAATCATATTGTTATATTCTAAGGTCCCTGGGTATCTCTACAGAATAGCCCTGATGTGCCCCGGTGTGCTCCGATGTGCCCCGATATGCCCCGATGTTCCCTGATGTGCCATGATGTGCCCCGATGTTCCACGATTTGCCCCGATGAGCCCCGATGTTCGTATGTTGTTGGTACCTACACCATAGGGTTCTATGCTAATCATTTGAAAATCAACAACAATACGGTTGAAGTATCAAATAAAGATTTTTGTAATTAGCTAAACTGAGCATCTGTTTTGTAGTTCTAAAAAAAACTTGGTGAAAGATACCAAGATAAAACTTATAATAAAAACAAAATAATATTGTGATTTTGAATGCGCAGATGCGTATCTGAGCCGTCCCACTAGAAAGCCAACAAAGTGGACTTTGCGTAATGTATCGAACCAGATCAGCCTGCGCAGTCTGCGCAGGCTAATCTGGACCGACACATTCCATCTCCTCGGGGATAGAGGTATAAAACTGTTATTCTTGAAACAGAAAATTTACAGGAAGCGAACAATGTCTTCCCGGATTAGCCTGCGATGTATGCGCTGATCCGGGTCGATGCTTTACGTAGAGTCCACAATGTTTGTCGTAGGCGGCTCATCTATATAAATTTTGCCGAGTTTTGTTTTCTTGGTGTGTAAGAGACATGCCTGTAATTTCATTACATCTTCCATGACGAATTGCAGAGACAGATCAGAGTGCGCGGTTGCGCTAGCTGATCTGGTTTAACACTGTTTAACAAGATTAATTTTCGGTGAGTACCGCTCATAAGTGGGCGGGTCAGCCCTAATCTTGTTGCTGAAATACTTTGTCACAATCCGTGGCAAGTAAAACAGCTCTGAAGTACACCGCGTGGGAGGTATCGAAACCAGGCGAATAATTAACAATCCTATTACATTGTAAATGTATACATCTATCTGTGTATTGACAGCAGCACGTGGATCATGCTTCAGATGTTTTTTTTGTAATTTTCCAATAGCCTGATATTTAATTGTGTTTGATTGCTTTGTTTCCATGGTGTTTTACGCCGCTTCCAACAATTGTTCGCTTATATCACGTTATTATTCAAAATCACAATATTAGCCAGGGCCTTGATCTTCAAGGTTCGAAGATGAAATAAAAAAGGCTTTTCTGAACGCGCGACCCATAACTTCTTTGCCACAGCTAAGCGTACCATGTTATTGGCGAATAATGCTATTGTCACATCCCTTATTTCCGAGAAGGGACAGCACAGCTACTACATACTTTCATTTTCAGACTCTCTGTTGACTTGACTGAGGATAAATAGAGTCAACAATAGACGTGTGTTCATCATTACCGAGATTGTATTTCTACCGGATGGTACACAACCTACTTATAAGCTATATGAGAGGAATATTGCTGAAATGTCAAGAAAAATAAAGCTTAAATGTCAAGAAAAATAAAGCTTAAATGTCAAGAAAAACACATGATAAAATAAAGCGAATAGAAAATAAAGCGGAAGAGCTCTAGATAAGGGTCGTTTTGCTTGTTCTAAAATCTGTATTTGACCCTCTAACTCTATGTTGTGGGTACTCAAAAGAATCGTCTCACTGAGACGATTCTTTTGAGTACCCACAACATAGGGTTTGCTTTAATGATAAGAGAGAAATCGTGGGGGAAAGAGCCGAATACCCCTCCGTGTCTGAACCTCGGAAAGCGAAAGTTTAGGTTGTCCAGAGCTATGTAATAATCATAAATTATTAATTAACATCCCCGAAGGTAAAACACTACTAACAGACTTTGATGATAATTGGAGTAATACGATTCCCGGTATACTTCGCACATTCTCTCCGCAAATAAGAAGATATTATCCGGTCTAAACCATAGATTGGGAATGACACTCCAGCCCTAGTGGGACATAAATTCGCATTGCCATTCTCTTCGAAATGAAATATTCCTGAAGGATGTGAACGCTCATCTTTAAAATGTAAAAAAATGTCGGTCTTTTGTTTGAACGTGTTTTGGGGGATGTTTCGCTGAATTTACGATGTGATCTTTTATGACATTTTCTGATACAAAAGCTGAGGAAGAAAAATACCTTGCCAAAGTCGTTTTCCTTTGTGGCAAATAAAAGGGGGCTTACACCTCCGATATAGCTATGATTTGTTCTTTAAGTGCTTTCCCAAACTAAACAAGTTGTCAGCGGAAAGTTTTGAAAGACATCTAGATACAAATATGGACACTCTATAAACATGAAAGTACAATTATTGAATAAAGTTGAAAATATTGGGACAAAAGGAGAAATTGCTCATAATGTTCTCAAAAGACGTCTGCTACAGAGGCCTCAATAAATGTATGTGGAAAAAGGGTTAATATGATTTGTCCTCACGTCTGTGTTTGACATTCTATTTAATGTCCATTAATCTTCTACACTAGTAGTACATTAGTCATGCTGCGCAAGAACTAGTCATGTGTCGCGCTGACCCTTTCTAACCCTTTCCCCCACATAATATCACATTTCCAGCAAGGACAAAATATGACAAGTCTGTATAAATGATAATATACCAGGGGCGTAGCTCCCTTTAGGCACTGTAGGCCTACACATTTTTTCTAAAAATGCCCCAAAATGCAGCTGCGGCGATACACATCTGCGTAATGTATCGACCAGATCAGCCTGCCCTGTCCGCGCAGACTGATCCGGCCGACACATTCCGTCTAACGGGGGATAGATAGAGTAGTGATTCCTGAAACAGAAAATCGACAGGAGGCGAAAAGTGTCTATCCGGGGAGGCCTGTGTGGCATGCTCTCAGTCTGATCCGGGTCGATACTTTACGCAGAGTCCACACTGTTGATTTTCTCACGAGACGGCCTACACATTGATTATTGCCAAGCTACGCCCCTGTATACTATCTGAACTCAGTTGAAGATATTGTGACACGAGGAGAAATCGCTCATTAGGAGCAATTTCCTCTTTTGCCACAATGATTTAAAAAGAAATGTATGCTGCATATGTTTCAAAAAGCGTCTGTATAAAGGAAAGCGTTCCAGTAATATTTGAGTATTGACACGTTTCAGATAAGTATATTGAGGTTTCACGAATGTGTCATACACTAAATTCGGTCCACGTCAGACTGTCTGTCATAAGTGCAGGACATTGTGTTATGCGCCATTATTTGTTTCTAGTAAATATTGAAAGGAACAGTCAGATATTATTATTTGTTTAACATGTGCGTCCAAACATACTTCAAATCTGCAGACAGACGATTTTAAAATCTCTATAAAAGTAAGTATATATTCTTTATTGTAATGAGCTATTTCTCATTTTGCAACAATATTTACAAAAGTCATCGGATACGGACTCGATATAATGCATCTTCGTGTGTGAAAGTGCTTAGACTATTTACACTTCTTCCATCTATAGACAAACATGCATATTGAAACCCAGATGTACTTAAACAGCTTTTGATCTATGTTTTCAATTGACTCTTCCAATTGCATTATGAGTTGTTGTCTTTTAACACAAATCTTCTGGGTATCGACTGTAAGTAAAAGGTAATATTTTACCCAAAAATATTTTTGTCTCATTGCCTGAGATTTTACTATTTTACAAAATTTCTTTCTGAATATCGATTGTAAAGAACACGTTATATTAAATTTACTATTTTTTACTTCTTTAGTGAAAAAGGGTTCTCAATTCTGTAAGCGCTCTATGTGTCTGCTTCCTAGTTACCAGTACTCACGCCGAGTGGTCTCGTTCTCGCGGGAATTAAGCCCGGGTTCGTCGGATCACGAGACACATAACATGGTTTTATGTTACAAGGAAAGGTAATCTCTCCCAGCCGGATAAAACCCGTACAAACAAAATCCTTGTGTTTTTACAACTTAATCCTCATACTCGTAAAATATTTATACAGCAGATGACTTTGAAAACATCTAGACAAAAATATGGAAAAACTATATAAAATAATGTATAAGTATTGAATAGAGTTGAAAGCATTGTGGTGAAAGGAGAAACTGCTTATGAAGAGCATTTCTATCACACATTATTTTCAAAAGTCTTCAGCTGCAGAGGTGTCAGAAAGCGTCGTTATGTGGGAAAGGAGTTATATTGACGGCGACAGTGCAGACATACATCTTATATGATAACTGTCCATGCAGTTACCGAAATCCCTGCGAAACCGTTGTTTCAAATATTATAAAACATCCGATTCCAATAGCTATCAGTATATCACTGACGACATTCAGTATGAAGAATACAATGTCTTATGCGGGAAAAAAAGGTAAGGCTTTAGAAAATAACAATTTTAAAGTATCGCCATGGGATGGGAAAGAAGATTATAAATGATAGACAGTATTCCATACAATTAAAGAACAAACATGTTCTGATATAAACAAGAACCCTTTGGTTTAAAGAAATGGTGACGGGTTTACGTATCCGCAGAAGGTATGTGAAGTTGGCACGAAGTTCGATATTCGGTAATCGATATTCAATATCGATATGAATTTCGAGCTGAAAACGAATATAGAGCCAGCACCAGAATCGTGGACTCCGTTACGCATTGAAATATATCATTGTTTAGTAGGACGAATATCGATATGAATATAGATCTGAATGTCGAGCCAGGTCCAAGTCGATAATTGGGAAAATGCTGATAACGTCCTTCTGATCATGTAGAAGCACGAATACCGATTTGAATATAGATCTGAATATCGAGCCAGGTCGATATTCGGGAAAATGGTGCCATCGTCTTTCTGGTCATGTAGAAGCGCGAATATCGATTTGAATATCGAGCTGAGTATCGAACAGGTCGATATTCGAAAAAATGTTGATTTCGTCTTTCTGAACATGTTTAAGAGCGAATACCGTTTGAATATTCGGGAAAATGTTGATTTTATCTTTCTGATCAGGTAGGAGGTCGAATATCGATTTGAATATCGATCTGAATATCGAGCCAGCTCGATATTCGAACAAATGGTGATTTCGTCTTTCTGATAATGTAGAATTGCGATATTAAGATCTATATTCAACTCGGTCTTATACATATTCAGAAAGACGAAATCTCCACTTTCCGAATGTCGAGCTGGCTCGATATTCAGATCGATATTAAAATTGGTATTCACGCTTCCATATGGTCAGAAAGATGGAATCAGCATTTTCCCGAAAATCGACATGGCTCGATATTCACATCTATTATCAACTCGGTATTTGCGCTTATACATCATCAAAACGACAAAATCACCATTTTCTTGAATATCGACCTGGATCGATATTCAGCACTATATCCATATCGATATTCGTTCTCCTAAACAATGAAGGTAACGTATATTTCAATGTGTAACGGAGTTTACGATACTGGTGCTGGCTCTTTATTCGTTTTCAGCTCGAAATTTATATCGATATTGAATATCGATTACCGAATATCGAACTTCGAGCCATTTCACATACCTATCCGCAGAAGACACTTCTTTTGACAGAAAGAAAGAAAAATAAATAGATGTATGTTTTTCACATTGAGCACAATTTCTTTTTTCTACATTTGTTTTATATATGTACATATATATAGTATATGGTCTTCAAACTTTCCACGTGATCATTTTCTAGCCGTGTTCTTTAAGTTAAAGGGTTTTAAAAACCATTTAAAAAAACACTCTTTGCTGAAATAGTTCGGACCTATGCCTATCTTCAGGATGACCCGAAGACCTCTACAGACTATGCTGTTTCAATCTCAAACTTAGAACATTGAGTGTTGAGAGCTGTGTGAAATCCTGCAGAATTCGTTTGGCAGAAAGATTGAATCAAAAAGTATTTTTATTTTCATTGTTATATCCATTTAAGTCGCTACGATAAAAAAAACCTTTCAAATAGATTTTAAGGGTTAATGTTAAATATAAAGAAAGAAAAAAGTAACATACATTTATGGTAGACAATACAGATTAAACAATGAAATAACAGAAAACCTTTGAAAAGTCACGTGGCTCTTCCCCAACGTCGCTGTTTCCATCCCCGAAACAAACATTGATTGATCTGTATGGTGATTTCAAGTGGAAACCAGAGACTAAAACGAGGCTTTATTCTATTTAAATTTTAACTTATCGATTTTACCCTGATTTTGAAATATACGTTTTCTCAATTTGTTTTAATCACACTCTAAGAGTTTTCGTTATGGATAATTGCCCAGTCCCGGTAGCTCAGTCGGCAGCGACGCCGGCTGGCAATCCAGGAGATATGAGATATGATATGAACTCCATCTCAGCCAACATTATTTCCGACATTTTCTAAAGTCAATGCGAAAAGCGTCATTCGTCTTTCACCAATGGGACAACAGTATTAAGTGGAAAACTAGCCAGTTGCCAGTTGCCGGGAAAGACTATTGTGTGGAATATTCACGAGTGTGCGAATGGCAATGAATACATTGGTAGGTGAAGTGGTCGCCGTGACATGACTGAAATAAACCAATCAGTCGTTGCTATGCCACTGAACACCTTGACATGACTGAACTAAACCAATCAGTCGTTGCTATGCCACTGGTCGCCGTGACATGACTGAACTAAACCAATCAGTCGTTGCTATGCCACTGATCGCCGTGACATGACTGAACTAAACCAATCAGTCATTGCTATGCCACTGGTCGCCGTGACATGACTGAACTAAACCAATCAGTCTTTGCTATGTCATTGGTTGCCGTGACATGACTGAAATAAACCAATCAGTCGTTGCTATGCCATTGGTTGCCGTGACATAACTGAAATAAACCAATCAGTCGTTGCTATACCACTGATCGCCGTGACATGACTGAACTAAACCAATCAGTCGTTGCTATGCCACTGAACGCCTTGACATGACTGAAATAAACCAATCAGTCGTTGCTATGCCACTGGGACCTGTGACATGACTGAAATAAACCAATCAGTCGTTGCTATGTCACTGGTTGCCGTGACATGACTGAAATAAACCAATCAGTCGTTGCTATGTCACTGGTCGCCGTGACATGACTGAACTAAACCAATCAGTCGTTACTATGCCACTGGGACCTGTGACATGACTGAAATAAACCAATCAGTCGTTGCTATGCCATTGGTTGCCGTGACATGACTGAAATAAACCAATCACTCGTTGCTATGCCATTGGTTGCCGTGACATGACTGAAATAAACCAATCAGTCGTTGCTATGCCACTGGGACCTGTGGATTATGGGTAAAGCTCTCTACCTAACACTCCGTCCAAAACGTGCTTTACTTAATTGAAGTCTGATCTCCTTGTCTGTGTGTCAAAAATAACTTCCTTTGCTACAAAAACCCTTTCCAACATCTAGACGCATTTGAGCCGTCCCACGAGAACATCAACATTGTGCGTAAAGTATCGATCCGGACCAGCTTAAGCGTGCCGCGCAGGCTAACCCGGACGGACACCTTTCGCCTCCTGTGAAGATTTTGTTTCAGGAATCATTACTCTATACCTCCATCCCCCTGTGACGGGATGTGTTGGCCCGGATCAGTCTGCGCGGACTGCGCAGGCTGATCTGGATCGATACATTACGCAGAGGCCATAATGTTGGTTTCCTCGCGGGACGGCTCATTTACAGGAGACGACTTTTGCCTAAATGTTTTTCAACTCTATTCAATATGTATACATGTACTTTCCTTTAAGACACCTACCTCCCTATGTATGCCTAGCGTATTGTCAAAGTCGTCGGCGGCAGATTGTTCGTATCTGGGACAAGATTACATGCCTTTGGAATAGCATTGTATAAGATATTGAATCTAGACGGAATTGTATGTGACCCGATTTTGTATCGCAAATGTCACATCTTCTGTGACAAAACAACCCTCTTTTACGTCAGACGGGGGATCCACTAATCTTTTAAATAACGCATTAAGTTTATGAAAAAGTTATCTCCAATGCAAAATATAACTTTAGCCGTATCGGATATGAGAGTAGTGCGTCATTTATATTCCATAGGACTTAAAGTAACAATACAAATTTGCGACTGGCTTCTGAGAGCGTGTGGTTCAATGGAACTCAGGTTTTAAAACAAGCATCGCTATCTCATCTTACTCTATACGACTTAAAGCGAGCATTGCTATCTGATCTTACTATACACGACTTAAAGCGAGCATTGCTATCTGATCTTACTATATACGGTTTAAAGCAAGCCTCGCTATCTTATCTTAATATACACGACTAACGCAAGCACCGCTATCTGATCTTAATATACACGACTCAAACCGAGCACCGCTATCTCATCTTAATATACACGACTTAAAGCAAGCACCGCTATCTCATCTTACCATACACGACTTAAAGCAAGCACCGCTATCTCATTGTATTATACACGACTTAAAGCAAGCATCGCTATCTCATCTTACCATACACGACTTAAAGCAAGCACCGCTATCTCATCTTATTATACACGACATAAAGCGAGCATTGCTATCTCATCTAATTATACACGACTTAAAGCAAGCACCGCTATCTCATCTTACCATACACGACTTAAAGCAAGCATCGCTATCTCATCTTACCATACACGACTTAAAGCAAGCACCGCTATCTCATCTTATTATACACGACATAAAGCGAGCATTGCTATCTCATCTAATTATACACGACTTAACGCAAGCACCGCTATCTCATTTAACTATGCACAACTTAACGCAAGCACCGCTATATCATCTAACTATACACGACTTAAAGCAAGCACTGCTATCACATTTAATTATACACGACTTAACGCAAGCACAGCTATTTTGTCTTACTATACACGACTTACCGCAAGCACCGCTATCTGATATTACTCTACACGACTTATGGCAAGCAGCTATTTCATCTTATAATACACTTCTTAACGCAAACACTGCAATTGTATCTTACAATACACGACTTAAAGCAAGCACCGCTGTTTTATCTTACAATACACGACTTAAAGCAAGCAACGCTATTTGTTCTTACTATGCGCGACTCAAAACAACATTAGGGAAGAAAACAGTTATATATCAATATATACATTCGGGGAGTCTAATCTTAATCTAAATTGTTCGCAATGCATGTATAAATTACTTAAAAAGGATGTTGCCATGAATATGCAAGAACTTAATGCAGCAGGATAATTGGTAATGTTTTTTACTAATATTTATAGGAAGCCTAAAATAATTCAACGAACTCATTGTATACCAGATAATATCTTTCTAAATAAATAATATGAGCCGACCCGCGAATAAAACCTACATTATGGCATCTGCGTTATGCATCGACCCAGATCAGCTTGCGCAGTCCGCGCAGACTGATCCGGGCCGATACGTTCCGTATATGGGGGATAGATGTATAGAATAATGATTCCTGAAACAGAAAATCCACATTAGGAAAATAATGTCTTACCGGGTAAGCCTGCACGGCTTGCTTATGCTTGATCCGGGTCGATACTTTACGCAGAGTCCACACTGTTGGTTTTCTTGCGGGACTGCTCAATTATACATAGAATAATTATAGAAAGTTCACCAAAGTTCATGCTACAGGACAGTGTTACGATCAAGTCAGTAAGAAATATAAAATTACCCTTTTCCAGCAAAGGTTGTCCCTGTAAACCCTTGCCTACCTTCAAACGCTATTTGAAGCATCCGTAGTAGACGCCTTTTGAAAACAAAGTGGCAAAAGGATTAAAAAGCTTTACTCAAACAGACTTCAAAAAGTCGTCTTCTGTGCAGATTGTTTGTTTGTCGAAAAGGATTAAAATCTACATTGAACCGGCGATGAACCTCTTCCATCATACAACAAATCTGCTAGAGACGACTTTGAAAACGTTTGGGTTAATATATAGAAAATCTTCATAAATGAAAGTATAATAATTTAAAAAAAGTTTAAAACATTGGGTAAGTTAAGAAATATTTAAAACGTTCCGGCAACCGTATGGCAAATCTCATTAATCGAGAGTATTGAAAAGAGTTGAAATCATTGTGATAACATGGGATATTTTTATGAGCAATTTCACCGTTTGCCACAACATTTGCAAAATTCATCTGCTGCAGAGACGTCAGAAAGAGTTTATAAGGAGGAAAGGATGAATGGACCTGCGTACAGTGAAGACACAGTATCACAATAGTCATCAACATCCGCCTACATGTATATATTATGTATTAGCCGTCCCGCGATAAAACCAACAGTATGGCATCTGCGTAATGTATCGACCCAGATCAGTCTGCGCAGTCCGCGCAGACTGATCCGGGGTCGACACATTCCGTCTCAGGGGGATAGATGTATAGAGTAATGATTCCCGAAACAGAAACTCCACAAGATGCGACACGTGTCTATCCGAGTAAGCCTGCGCGGCATGCTCAGGCTGATCTGCGTCGATACATTAAGCAGATTCCATAATGTTGGTTTTCTCGCTGGAAGGCTCTGACAAAACAACTGAAGGGTAGCCCCACTCGTTCGGTGTCAATATTCCTTTCTATCATTTCAGTGATGATTGACATTAAGACCCCAAATCGCTAGACACGGCTCCTTTTAATATAAATACAATCTCAATGATAACATGGTAAGGTGAAGTTGGTGTCTAGTGTCTAGTATCTAGTATCGTTTATCATAAACGATACTGGCAACCAGAATCTAGTATCGTTTATCATAAACGATACTGGCAACCAGACACTAGTGTCGTTTAAGGAACTAGATATCTAACTTTAATTTTTTCAACACAGTTTACAGAATCAATTATCAGACTCCAGTGTCGTTTAACACTAAACGACGCTGGCAACCAGACACTAGTATCGTTTAAGGAACTGGATATGTAATTTTCATTTTTCAGACTCCAGTGTCGTTTAACAATAAACGACACTGGCAACCAGACACTAGTATCGTTTGAGGATCTAGATGTATAATTAATACATTTTCAGACTCCAGTGTCGTTTAACACTAAACGACACTAGCAACCAGACACTAGTATCGTTTAAGAAACTAGATAAAAATTTAATAAATTGTCAGACTCCAGTGTCGTTTAACACTAAACGACACAGGCAACCAAACACTAGTATCGTTTAAGGAACCGGAACAAATAATATTCAACTTTCAGATTCCAGTGTCGTTTAACACTAAACGACACTGGCAACCAGACACTAGTATCGTTTAAGAAACTAGATAAAAATTTAATCAACTGTCAGACTCCAGTGTCGTTTAACACTAAACGACACTTGCAACCAGACACTAGTATCGTTTAAGGAACTGGATAAATAATTTTCATTTTTCAGACCCCAGTGTCGTTTAACACTACACTACACTGGCAACCAGACACTAGTATCGTTTAAGGAAATGGATAAATAATTTTCATTTTTCAGACCCCAGTGTCGTTTAACACTACACTACACTGGCAACCAGACACTAGTATCGTTTAAGGAACCGGAACAAATAATTTTCAACTTTCAGATTCCAGTGTCGTTTAACACTAAACGACACTGGCAACCAGACACTAGTATCGTTTAAGAAACTAGATACAAATTTAATCAATTGTCAGACTCCAGTGTCGTTTAACACTAAACGACACTGGCAACCAGACACTAGTATCGTTTAAGAAACTAGATACAAATTTAATCAATTGTCAGACTCCAGTGTCGTTTAACACTAAACGACACTGGCAACCAGACACTAGTATCGTTTAAGGAACTGGATATATAATTTTTATTTTTCAGACCCCAGTGTCGTTTAACACTAAACGACACTGGCAACCAGACACTAGTATCGTTTAAGGATCTAGATATATAATTAATAAATTTTCAGATTCCAGCGTCGTTTAACACTAAACGACACTGGCAACCAGACACTAGTATCGTTTAAGGAACTATATATAATTAATAAATTTTCAGACTCCAGTGTCGTTTAACACTAAACGACACTGGCAACCAGACAATAGTATCGTTTAAGGAACCGGAACAAATCATTTTCAACTTTCAGATTCTAGTGTCGTTTAACACTAAACGACACTGGCAACCAGACACTAGTATCGTTTAAGAAACTAGATACAAATTTAATCAATTGTCAGACTCCAGTGTCGTTTAACAATAAACGACACTGGCAACCAGACACTAGTATCGTTTAAGGATCTAGATATATAATTAATAAATGTTCAGCCTCCAGTGTCGTTTAACACTAAACGACACTGGCAACCAGACACTTATGTCGTTTAAGGATCTAGATATATAATTAATCAATTTTCAGTCTCCAGTGTCGTTTAACACTAAACGACACTGGCAACCAGACAATAGTATCGTTTAAGGAACCGGAACAAATCATTTTTAACTTTCAGATTCTAGTGTCGTTTAACACTAAACGACACTGGCAACCAGACACTAGTATCGTTTAAGAAACTAGATACAAATTTAATCAATTGTCAGACTCCAGTGTCGTTTAACAATAAACGACACTGGCAACCAGACACTAGTATCGTTTAAGGAACTGGATATATCATTTTCATTTTTCAGACTCCAGTGTCGTATAACACTAAACGACACTGGCAACCAGACACTAGTATCGTTTAAGGATCTAGATATATAATTAATAAATGTTCAGCCTCCAGTGTCGTTTAACACTAAACGACACTGGCAACCAGACACTTATGTCGTTTAAGGATCTAGATATATAATTAATCAATTTTCAGTCTCCAGTGTCGTTTAACACTAAACGACACTGGCAACCAGACACTAGTATCGTTTAAGGAACCGGAACAAATCATTTTCAACTTTCAGATTCTAGTGTCGTTTAACACTAAACGACACTGGCAACCAGACACTAGTATCGTTTAAGAAACTAGATACAAATTTAATCAATTGTCAGACTCCAGTGTCGTTTAACAATAAACGACACTGGCAACCAGACACTAGTATCGTTTAAGGATCTAGATATATAATTAATAAATGTTCAGCCTCCAGTGTCGTTTAACACTAAACGACACTGGCAACCAGACACTTATGTCGTTTAAGGATCTAGATATATAATTAATCAATTTTCAGTCTTCAGTGTCGTTTAACACTAAACGACACTGGCAACCAGACAATAGTATCGTTTAAGGAACCGGAACAAATCATTTTTAACTTTCAGATTCTAGTGTCGTTTAACACTAAACGACACTGGCAACCAGACACTAGTATCGTTTAAGAAACTAGATACAAATTTAATCAATTGTCAGACTCCAGTGTCGTTTAACAATAAACGACACTGGCAACCAGACACTAGTATCGTTTAAGGAAATGGATATATCATTTTCATTTTTCAGACTCCAGTGTCGTATAACACTAAACGACACTGGCAACCAGACACTAGTATCGTTTAAGGATCTACATATATAATTAATAAATGTTCAGCCTCCAGTGTCGTTTAACACTAAACGACACTGGCAACCAGACACTTATGTCGTTTAAGGATCTAGATATATAATTAATCAATTTTCAGTCTCCAGTGTCGTTTAACACTAAACGACACTGGCAACCAGACACTAGTATCGTTTAAGGAACCGGAACAAATCATTTTCAACTTTCAGATTCTAGTGTCGTTTAACACTAAACGACACTGGCAACCAGACACTAGTATCGTTTAAGAAACTAGATACAAATTTAATCAATTGTCAGACTCCAGTGTCGTTTAACAATAAACGACACTGGCAACCAGACACTAGTATCGTTTAAGGAACTGGATATATCATTTTCATTTTTCAGACTCCAGTGTCGTATAACACTAAACGACACTGGCAACCAGACACTAGTTTCGTTTAAGGATCTAGATATATAATTAATAAATGTTCAGCCTCCAGTGTCGTTTAACACTAAACGACACTGGCAACCAGACACTTATGTCGTTTAAGGATCTAGATATATAATTAATCAATTTTCAGTCTCCAGTGTCGTTTAACACTAAACGACACTGGCAACCAGACACTAGTATCGTTTAAGGACATATATATAATTAATCAATGTTCAGACTCCAGTGTCGTTAAACACTAAACGACACTGGCAACCAAACACTAGTATCGTTTAAGGAACCGGAACAAATAATTTTCAACTTTCAGATTCCAGTGTCGTTTAACACTAAACGACACTGGCAACCAGACACTAGTATCGTTTAAGAAACTAGATAAAAATTTAATCAATTGTCAGACTCCAGTGTCGTTTAACACTAAACGAAACTGGCAACCAGACACTAGTATCGTTTAAGGAACTGGATATATCATTTTCATTTTTCAGACTCCAGTGTCGTTTAACACTAAACGACCCTGGCAACCAGACACTAGTATCGTTAAAGGATCTAGATATATAATTAATCAATTTTCAGGATCCAGTGTCGTTTAACACTAAACGACACTGGCAACCAGACACTAGTATCGTTTAAGGAACTCGATATATAATTAATCAACTTTCAGATTCCAGTGTCGTTTAACACTAAACGACACTGGCAACCAGACATTTGTATCGTTTAAGGAACTTGAAAAAATAATTTTCAACTTTCAGATTCCAGTGTCGTTTAACACTAAACGACACTGGCAACCAGACACTAGTATCGTTTAAGGATCTAAATATATAATTAATAAATGTTCAGACTCCAGTGTCGTTTAACACTAAACGACACTGGCAACCAGACACTAGTATCGTTTAAGAAACTAGATAAAAAATTAATCATATGTCAGACTCCAGTGTCGTTTAACACTAAACGACACTGGCAACCAGACACTAGTATCGTTTAAGGAACTGGATATATAATTACTCGATTGTCGTTTAACACTAAACGATACTCGCAACCAGACACTAGAATCGTTTAAGAAACTGTATAAATAATTAATCAACTTTCAGACTCCAGTGTCGTTTAACACTAAACGACACTGGCAACCAGACACTAGTATCGTTTAATGAACTGGCTATATAATTAAACAATTGTCAGACTCCAGTGTCGTTTAACACTAAACGATACTCGCAACCAGACACTAGAATCGTTTAAGGAACTGTATAAATAATTAATCAACTTTCAGACTCCAGTGTCGTTTAACACTAAACGACACTGGCAACCAGACACTAGTATCGTTTAATGAACTGGCTATATAATTAAACAATTTTCAGACTCCAGTGTCGTTTAACACTAAACGACACAGGCAACCAGACACTAGTGTCGTTTAAGGCGGATTTCTACCTGAGTCTGCCGAGTGTATTACGCGGAGCATTCCGCTGCTAGCCGGGTAAATGTGAGCCGGGGCTGCATACGCTATACGGTAGGTCCCGCAGTCTACTCGCGCTTACGACGAAGTGGTGAGCCTTGTTTAACGCTAGCACTCCGCTGCTAGTAGGGCAAATGTGCGCCTGGACCGCATATGCTATACGGCAGGTCCCGCAGTCTACCCGCGCTTACCTCGAAGTGCTGAGACTTGTTTTACGCGAGAACTCGGCTGCTAGTAGGGGAAATGAGAGCCGGGGCCGCATACGCTATACCACAGGACCCGCAGTCTACCCGCGCTGCCGGCGAAGTGCTGGCCTTGTTTCGCGCTAGCACTCCGCTGCTGGTAGGGGAAATGTGAGCCGGTGCCGTATGTGCTATATGGCTGGTCAACAGTCTACCCGCGCTTACGGCGAAGTCCTGAGCCTTGTTTTACGCTAGCACGCCGCTGCTAGTAGGGGAAATTAAAGCCGGTGCCGAATTTGCTATACGGCAGGTCCCGCAGTCTACCCGCGCTTACGGCGAAGTGCTGAGCCTTGATTTAGGCGAGCACTCGGCTGCTAGTAGGGGAAATGAACATTCAAAAGTTGAATGTCGTGCTGGCACGACATTGGACATTCAAGAAATGAATGTCGTGGTGGCACGATATTGAACATTGGACATTGGACATTCAGAAATGAATGTCGTGCTTGCACGACATTGGACATTGGACTTTCAAAAATTGAATGTCGTGGCAGTAGATATTTAAAAAATGAATGTCGTGCTGGTACGACATTGGACATTGGACATTTAGAAATGAATGTCTTGCTGGCACGACATTGGACATTCAAAACTGAATATCGTGCTGGCACGACATTGGTCATTCAAATATGACAGGAGTGAAACATTGGCGTTAAGCCGGATTTCTACCCGAGACAGCTGCGTGTATTACGGGGAGTACTCGGGCCTACAGGCCCTTGCCACGGGAGTGGAACAAAAAATAAATTCACAATGGAGTGGAACACTTTTTTTTCTCATGGGTGTTGAAGAGCGGCCTTAAGACGGATTTCTACCCGAGTCTGCCACGTGTATTACGGGGAGCACTTGGGCCTACAGGCCCTTGTCACGGGAATGGAACAAAACAAAAATTCACAATCGAGTGGAACACTTTTCTTTTTCTCACGGAAGTGGAACAACGACGTTAAGGCAGATTTCTACCCGAGTCTACCCGAGTCTGCTGCGTGTTTTACGGGAAGCACTCCGCTGCTAGTCGGGGAAATGTGAGCATACGCTATAAGGTAGGTACCGCAATCTACCCGCGCTTACGGCGAAGTGCTGAGCCTTGTCCGCTGCTAGTAGGGGAAATGTGAGCCGGGGCTGCATATGATAAACGGCAGGTCCCGCAGTCTACCCGCGTTGACGGCGAAATACTGAGCCTCGTTTTACGCTAGAACTCCGCTGCTAGAAGGGGAGATGTGAGCCATGGCCGCATATGCTATAAGGCAGGTCGCGCAGTCTACCCGCGCTGACGGTGAGTGGTATAGCTCGGATAATATTTGGGTTTCAATGTCCAATGTCTAACACTAAACGACACTTTCAACTAGACAATAGTGTTGTTTAAGGAACTACATATCTAACTTTAATTTCTTCAACATAGTTTCCAGAATCAACTTTCAGACTCCAGTGTCGTTTAACGCTAAGCGACACTGGCAACCAGACACTAGTATCGTCTAATGAACTGGAAATATAATTAATCATCTTTCAGACTCCAGTGTCGGTTAACACTAAACGACACTGGCAACCAGTTTAGTGTTAAACGACACTGGAGGCTGAAAATTTATTAATTATATATCTAGATCCTTAAACGATACTAGTGTCTGGTTGCCCGTCTCGTTTAGTGTTAAACGACACTGAATCCTAAAAATGTATTAATTATATATCCAGTTCCTTAAACGACACTAGTGTCTGGTTGCCAGTGTCGTTTAGTGTTAAACGACACTGGGGTCTGAAAAATGAAAATTATATATCCAGTTCCTTAAACGATACTAGTGTCTGGTTGCCAGTGTCGTTTAGTGTTAAACGGCACTGGAGTCTGACAATAGATTACATTGTTATCTAGTTTCTTAAACGATACTAGTGTCTGGTTGCCAGTGTCGTTTAGTGTTAAACGACACTGGCATCTGAAAGTTAAAATTATTTGTTCCGGTTCCTTAAACGATACTAGTGTCTGGTTGCCAGTGTCGTTTAGTGTTAAACGACACTGGAGTCTGACACTTGATTAATTATATATCTAGATCCTTAAAAGACACTAGTGTCTGGTTGCCAGTGTCGTTTAGTGTTAAACGACACTGGAATCTGAAAGTTGAAAATTATTTTTTTAAGTTCCTTAAATGATACTAGTGTCTGGTTGCCAGTGTCGTTTAGTGTTAAACGACACTGGAATCTGAAAGTTGATTAATTATATATCGAGTTCCTTAAACGATACTAGTGTCTGGGTGCCAGTGTCGTTTAGTGTTAAACGACACTGGAATCTGAAAGTTGAAAATTATTTGTTCCGGTTCCTTAAACGATACTAGTGTCTGGTTGCCAGTGTCGTTTAGTGTTACACGAGACTGGAGTCTGAACATGTATTAATTATATATAGTTCCTTAAACGATACTAGTGTTTGGTTGCCAGTGTTGTTTAGTGTTAAACGACACTGGAATCTGAAAATTGATTAATTATATATCTAGATCCTTAAACGAGACTAGTGTCTGGTTGCCAGTGTCGTTTAGTGTTAAACGACACTGGAGTCTGAAAATTTATTAATTATATATCTAGATCCTTAAACGATACTAGTGTCTGGTTGCCAGTGTAGTGTAGTGTTAAACGACACTGGGCTCTGAAAATTGAAAATTATTTGTCCATTTCCTTAAACGATACTAGTGTCTGGTTGCCAGTGTCGTTTAGTGTTACACGACACTGGAGTCTGAAAATGTATTAATTATATATAGTTCCTTAAACGATACTAGTGTCTGGTTGCCAGTGTTGGTTAGTGTTAAACGACACTGGAATCTGAAAATTGATTAATTATATATCTAGATCCTTAAACGACACTAGTGTCTGGTTGCCAGTGTCGTTTAGTGTTAAACGACACTGGAGTCTGAAAATTTATTAATTATATATCTAGATCCTTAAACGATACTAGTGTCTGGTTGCCAGTGTAGTGTAGTGTTAAACGACACTGGGGTCTGAAAAATGAAAATTATTTATCCATTTCCTTAAACGATACTAGTGTCTGGTTGCCAGTGTCGTTTAGTGTTAAACGACACTGGAGTCTGACAGTTGATTACATTTTTATCTAGTTTCTTAAACGATACTAGTGTCTGGTTGCCAGTGTCGTTTAGTGTTAAACGACACTGGAATCTGAAAGTTGAATATTATTTGTTCCGGTTCCTTAAACGATACTAGTGTTTGGTTGCCTGTGTCGTTTAGTGTTAAACGACACTGGAGTCTGACAATTTATTAAATTTTTATCTAGTTTCTTAAACGATACTAGTGTCTGGTTGCTAGTGTCGTTTAGTGTTAAACGACACTGGAGTCTGAAAATTCATTAATTATACATCTAGTTCCTCAAACGATACTAGTGTCTGGTTGCCAGTGTCGTTTAGTGTTAAACGACACTGGAGTCTGAAAAATGAAAATTACATATCCAGTTCCTTAAACGATACTAGTGTCTGGTTGCCAGCGTCGTTTAGTGTTAAACGACACTGGAGTCTGAGAATTGATTCTGTAAACTGTGTTGAAATATCTAGTTCCTTAAACGACACTAGTGTTTGGTTGCCAGTATCGTTTATGATAAACGATACTAGATTCTGGTTGCCAGTATCGTTTATGATAAACGATACTAGATACTAGACACTAGACACCAACTTCACCTTACCTGATAACATCCCGGATGCAATGTTTCCCGTCTGTGTTGTTGTCTCTGGTGTTTCTCTCTATAATGCAGATTCTATTTGACACAACCGTAACGAAGACATATACACCAAATGTCCCATATGCATCGAAAATCAGATAAACGCAATGCGTTCCGATCGACTGTGTAGTAAATATCTCAAAAGCTTTTCCGAAGACAGATTATATAAAGGATAACGTCAATTACGTTCCTGAAAACATCTTTGCGACAAAGGTACATGTCTGGCTTAACAAAGGGAACTGGATTTTTCTCTGAAGGCAGAATACGGAATCAGACAATGATTTTCAAAAACCAGTCAGCAAAGTATGTTCTCGTTCTGAAACAATTTCCCTCTTGCAGACACATTCTGAGGCATCTGCAGCAGACGACTGTAGAAAACAGAAAGGAAGAAATTGACTCACCATGAGCAATTTCTCCTGTTGCTTCAATGCTTTTAAGTCTATTAAATAATTCCATTTTGAATTATAAAGACATGTCATATTTTGCAATTTATTGCTGATTTATTTGTTGTATGTGGGAAAGGTTTAAAGCTTATAATAGTTGACTCGGAATGATAGCATCTGTCTCATTACCGCATGGTCCCATAGTTCGAATCGCGTGAAAGTGAGCGTCAACCTATCAGGAGTTTTCCCGCACCATTTGTGAGAAGACTGGTTGAATCTATAGAAAACGGAAATCGAGTGTTCCTTATATGAGCCGTTCCGCGAGAAAACCAACATTGTGGAGTCTGCGTAAAGTATCGACCCAGATCAGCCTAAGCATGCCGCGCAGGTTAACCAGGACAGACTCTTTTCATCTCCTGTGGATTTTCTGTATCAGGAGTCATTACTGTATACCTCTATCCCCCTGAGACGGAATGTGTCGGCCCGGATCAGTCTGCGCTGACTGCGCAGGCTGATCTGGGTCGATACATTACGCAGAGGCCATCATGTTGGTTTTCTCGCGGGACGTCTCATATGTCTTAAGAATTTGATACACAATTGATGTAAACAAAAAAAAGAGACAAGTTAAAATTAAGCTACTGTCTTCGAAAAGCGTGGGCAATATTTATAATTGTTAACAACTATTACAAATTTAGGGAATCTCGTAGACAGTCATAAAATAGTAATTTTAGAGAATTCATTTCAGATCAGGCCAGTCGTTTCTGAGAAGAGTTCTATGTAGTTTGCAAGATACATGAGGCAACATGTCCTCAATCCCTGGTAGTATTCTACACTATTTCACAGAGTTCGTGTAGAAGGTACAATTGTGTCTGGTTCGGACTGTTTCTTTTTAATAAGAATACGATTATATAGTTCGCTCTTTATTAATAGAACGCAAAATATCGCAAACCCAAGTGACTATGTTCTTAGCAATGGTCATAATTCGGTAAAAATGTAGCAGACGATACACGGTCAGTCGATGAACATATCTGTGAAATTATCTTAAAATCGGTCCAATAGTTTCTGGGGGAAAATAATTTCACAATTTCCGATAAAGGCATATACGGTAAAACACCTCAACCCTGAAGCTCATATTTTCTTTTACGAATCAATATGGCTGGCTTGAAGATTGGGGCAAACACCATAATAAAAAAAAATCTGTGATCTTATTCATCTCTTTAGCGCCGAATTGTTTAAAGTAGACTCTTCCATGTTCAAAATCGAGCGTCTCCATTTCTCTTGTAATAAGACTTTTGGAACATTTTATAACTAAATGGCAAACAATGCTGAGTTCAGGTGAGACAGCTCGTGAGACAAAATTACTTTTGGCGCTGAAAGAGTTAAAAAACGGCAAACTGCCTGTGAGAAGAAAGTGGTTTATATGTTATCTTTCGCTTGATGTGAAAACAATAAGTATGCACTCTTTAATCAGCTTTGGTGGAGGCAGACAACGGGTGAGTTTAAACTTCTTGTATTAATACTTCGTCACTACTGACCCAGTATTAATAGTGGAGAATTTGCTGGTTCTTGACCGACGTATGGAAAACGAATATCAGCGGAGGATCAGCTAGTCTGGTACCCGGAGTACAATAGTGCAAGTACGGCTGGCATGAACGTACAATTGCGACTTAATTTTTCACCCTATCTTATATCACATATATTGTAACATAGTAAATAATCACTATAAATTTAATATTATACGCATTAAGAATAAGCGTATATGTAAGTTCATTTGTAACATAATGTCCCTTACGTACATTTGTGTGCATGCCACGGACGGCATAGCATATATACCTGAGGAACAATTGGAATGTATTTTGGAAATACTGGGCTGTTTTCGAGGGACGTTAGAAGGAAGTGGGCAGACGCGTGAGATTTATCAAAGCAGGTTTTATTCCAGACTATTGAAGAGGCTGGTTTTGATTGGCGTTTCAAAGTTAAGGAGAGATGTGAGAGGCGCAGTATCGTAGTTTCGTAAACATGTTATGGGAAGTTCTTTGACTGCATGTTAACTAGAAAATAAAATGTAGAAAATCACAACACGAAGATTTATATAATATATATATCTTGTATATGTTTAATGGAGTCTCCCTTTGTGTTACAGAATATATTTACAGATTGGACAGATGCACTGTTTAGAAATCAACTATAATGATTGATCGACTGGACTGCGAATAGTTCAGATTCAGATCAGTTTAGAAGTGGAACTGGGTGTGTCGGACAAGTATTATACTTCCCACAGGTGGAACTCCAAGTGGTTGGTCCGTGAATCACCTGAAACACACCCTTTTCTCATTCTGATTACATTCCGTACAATTCATTTAGGAATATGTTATGAGTAGCTAGCTCCCTCATAACGCTGACGAATTCTGACGTATCTGCAGCAGACAATCTTTGAGAACATTGTGTCCAAGGGAGAAATTGTTCAGAAGGATCGAATTCTTTATTTGTCACATCATAAACAATTTTGTTCAATAATTATTCATTGACTTAAATTGATGCCCCATTTTTTTTTTGCAAATACTTCCTCAAAGACGCCTGTTGCCGATTTGTTGTATAATGGAATACGTAAATTGCTTGCGTGATAAGTCAGTGTAGATTTATCTGCTTTGAAAACACCTATGGAAGACGGTGGTGCAGTGGTGGAGCCTCGACCCTTCTTACCTAAGGTCCAGGTTCAAATCCCACGATGAGCGGGTTCTGCCTTTGGGATTTGTCCACACAAAAGACACGAGCACTTGTTTTAAAAAGTATCCAGGAAACAGACAGGCGAAATACTGCTCCGCAATGGATGTAAAATAAAAAATAAACATCTTCAACTTTATACTTTCTTGGTTTCTTCCCGTTTGCACCAAGGAATATCTTAAGTAATATTTGATATACATCGATTAAAAGTGAAGAGGTACTTTTGTTATATGAAATTGACAGCGTTCACTCAACATTGGTAGAGTGTCCGTCTAGGGTTCGAGTGGTCGCTGGTTAGATCTCCGACCGGGTCGTATCACAGATCTATTAGATGGTTGGTAGCGATGGTTTTCCCTCCGTGGCGCTGACTCACTGGTGTCAGGATAAATGGAGTACTTGTAATAAAACCCAGGAAATGGCGTGATATAACAAAACCGTTGATGAAAGCACCTTACAAAAAAAAACGCATTCTCACGCCTACTTACTGCAACTCTAAAAGGGACACACACGAATATCTTTTTATCTCGTGCGAACTACTAAGTCGTGCGAACGAGATACTATGTCGTGCGAACGAGATACTATCTCGTGCGCACGAGATAAAAAAAAAATCGTATGTAATTTATAAAAATGTGTGTGTCTCTAAAGGGACACGCACGATTCTTTTGTTATCTCGTGCGCACGAGATAAAAAAAAGAAGTAAGTAATTTATAAAAATGTGTGTGTCCCTTTAGAGCTGCCGTACCTACTTTAAAATCTGTGAAAGTTGATAAATCAGTATCCGCGTTACAATTGTGACAGTTGACTGTATACGTTCACATGTCATCGATCTGCTTTAACAGCTGCATTATACAGGCGCTTTCCGACGCCTCTTGGGCAGGCCACCTTTTAACACGTTGTGGCAAATGGAGAAAGTATTGATCATGAGCAATTTCTCCGTTTTGCCACAATTAATCAACATATTCCATAATTTTAAAGATTCAATTATAGATATTTACCACGTTTCGTTTCGTCTAAAGTCTAAAAAAGCCTTCTTCTCTGCGGAATGGTTGTATGTGGGAAAGGGTTTGACAGCTGCATTATACATCGACCGGCAAATCCTCGTGTGAACTGCAAATTGCCTGTTACACGCTTTAATTCATAAATTGTGAAATGACGAGGGGGGGGGGGGGGGGGGGGGGGGGAGTTATACCGGTCCCAGCGTTTGTTAAGCACAACTTAAACAATTGAAGAGGCGATAGTTTTTGGAATTATTTAACCCTTTCCCACATATAGACGTATTTTGACGCGCATCGTGTTACAAATAGAGAAACCGACATTGTGGACTTTGCGTAAAATATCGACCCAGATCAGCCTTAGCATGCCGCGCAGGCTAATCCGGACAGACATTTTTCGCCTCCTGTGGATTTTCTGTTTCAGGAATCATTACTCTTTACCTCTATCCCCCTGAGACGGAATGTGTCGGCCCGGATCAGTCTGCGCGGATTGCGCAGACTGATCCGGGTCGATACATTACGCAGACGCAAAAATGCTGGTTTTCTCGCGGGACGGCTCAATTGTCGATTTATTCTACCATTTGTCAGAATGATTCTATTCTGTTCAATACCAAAACTATGCGCTCAGGGTTGCGTGGTTAGCATTACGACTGACTGACTGGTGTCAGGATAAATGGACCAGTAGTACTGGTAACTTACCCAGGAAATGCCGTGATATAACTGAAACATTGTTTAAAGCGGCGTAAAACACCATACAATCAATGAATCAATCAAACGTTTTCAATAATTACACTTTCATGTATATACATAGAGAGTTTTCATAGTTTTGCGTAAATATGTTCCATGTCGTCTGTTGCCGTTTTTTTGTATGTTGGAAAGGGTTAAATATATTTATTCGTTTGAAGAAGGGGTGTTATTATAAAACCTAGTTATTTGGTGCAAGACCAAAATACTGTAGTTACGAACGCGTTTAACGTCGAGGTTCTTTGTTCGAAATCTTAGGCATAAATGATGCACAATTCCAAAAAATAAACATTTTCATTTTCAGTCAATTCTTATACCCTCACTGATAGAAAGTGTCCACATGTTCATAGCCTCTTTAGCTCAGTCGTAAGCAACGCGGATTGTCAATCAAGAAGCTGGGATCTCGAACCCCAGCTCGGCCAACATTCTTTCTGACGTTTAACAAATGTCAAAGCGACATCAATTCGTTGTAAATGTGTATTTTGACCTTATTTGAGAGTGAAAGAAGAGTTACGCCCCAGTCTAATTTCGTCCAAAATGACGGTAATAATTTTTTGCGGGATGAATTCTATTTTGCATAATAGATTACCACCCCTCGCCCCCTCCCCCATTTTCCTTGGATTATTTTAAAGCTTAGAGGTAACTCTTTCCAATGATATAGGGTGTTCAACCTGAGAAACGCTTAGAAAGTGTGACAATTGAGGGTTGAAACTGGTGGTTGATGGAAACAAAAAAGGCATTCATTTGGTGTATTGTGAGCTGCATACACTTATTCCTATCTGTTACATTCTATGATAAGAATTGACATTCTATAGAAAGCCCTTATAAATACTCTAAAGTCTAAAGCGTGCAAACAGTCACCAATCATTATCGAACTGCATATGCTGTTAATACAGATAATTTCAATACATTTTCTATGCATTAATACAAATATTAAAAAAAGACTATGTGTATTTAATTTGAACAAATGGAACAGTCATTGATCTTTACGATAATCATATACAAAAGGCAAATAGCACAGAACGTGCGTTATAAGCAGTATCCCAGATATATTAGTTAAAACAGAACACAATCTTTATTATC
This sequence comes from Serripes groenlandicus, assembly GCA_031761405.1. NCBI lineage: Eukaryota > Metazoa > Mollusca > Bivalvia > Cardiida > Cardiidae > Serripes > Serripes groenlandicus. The sequence continues at coordinate 23,774,353 of JASEVX010000004.1, forward strand.
TCAAACAATAATTATGATACACCAGATTATCTCAAACCATAATTATGGTACAACAGATTATCTCAAACCATAATTATGGTACAACAGATTATCTCAAACCATAATTATGATACACCAGATTATCTCAAACCATAATTATGGTACAACAGATTATCTCAAACCATAATTAAGGTACACCAGATTATCTCAAACCATAATTATGGTACAACAGATTATCTCAAACCATAATTATGGTCCAACAGATTATCTCAAACCATACTTATGGTACTACAGATTATCTCAAACCATAATTATGGTACACCAGATTATCTCAAACCATAATTAAGGTACACCAGATTATCTCAAACCATAATTATGGTACAACAGATTATCTCAAACCACAATTATAGTACAACAGATTATCTCAAACCATACTTATGGTACAACATATTATCTCAAACCATACTTATGGTACACCAGATTAACTCAAACCATACTTATGGTACACCAGATTATCTCAAACCATACTTATGATACACCAGATTATCTCAAACCATACTTATGGTACAACAGATTATCTCAAACCATAATTATGATACACCAGCTTATCTTAAACCATACTTATGGTACAACAGAATATCTCAAACCATACTTATAATACACCAGATTATCTCAAACCATAATTATAATACACCAGATTATCTCAAACCCTTATGGTACAACAGATTATCTCAAACCATAATTATGGTACACCAGATTATCTCAAACCATACTTATGGTACACCAGATTATCTCAAACCATACTTATGGTACACCAGATTATCTCAAACCATACTTATGATACACCAGATTATCTCAAACCATACTTATGGTACAACAGATTATCTCAAACCATAATTATGATACACCAGCTTATCTTAAACCATACTTATGGTACAACAGAATATCTCAAACCATACTTATAATACACCAGATTATCTCAAACCATAATTATGATACACCAGATTATCTCAAACCCTTATGGTACAACAGATTATCTCAAACCATAATTATGGTACACCTGATTATCTCAAACCATACTTATGGTACACCAGATTATCTCAAACCATAATCATGGTACACCAGATTATCTCAAACCATACTTATGGTACAACAGATTATCTCAAACCATTTATGGTACAACAGATTATCTCAAACCATAATAGCTGTGTGAAGTTAGCTAAATATACGAAATTCGACATTTAAAAAATATAAATGTCGTGCTGGCAGGCCCGAGTGCTCTCCGTAATACGTGCAGCTGACTCGTGTAGAAATCCGCCTAAAGGCCGTTCTTCCACTCCCGTGAGAAACAAAAAAAGTGTTCCACTACATTGTGAATTTACTTTTTGTTCCACTCGCGTGGTAAGGGCCTGTAGGATCGAGTGCTCCCCGTAATACACGCAGCTGACTCGGGTTGAAATCCGCCTAAACGCCGTTGTTCCACTCTCGTCAATTTTGAATGACCAATGTCGTGCCAGCACGACATTCAGTTTTGAATGTCAAATGTCGAATGTCCAATGTCATGCCAGCACGACATTCATATTTTTTGAATGTCGAATGTCGAATGTCGAATGTCGTATGTTTAGCTAACTTCACACAGCTAACCATAATTATGATACAACAGATTATCTCAAACCATGATTATGGTACACCAGAAAAACAATAATCAGTAAACATGTCGCTCGATATGTAATAGGCACACACAACCAGACATCTAAAGTACGTAATCAAAACCATTTCGACAGGGTAGTGGTACAGCGTCCGCCTCGGGTGCGAGAGATCGCGTGCTCGATTCGTTGGCCTGGTACAGAAAAGTTGTTAAATGTGTTGGTTCGGGAGAGAAGGCGTGTTTTTGCGTTTGCTGTATAACAATCGAACATACAGTTTATCTCTTTCAGAAGATTCTATTAACACTTTTCCTCACCGTAAAAGCCTTTTGACGCATTTACAGCATACTATTTTTGAAATCATTTTGATGAAAAGATGGAAATGCTCATAGTGAGCAATTTCTCCTTTTACCAATTTGTTTTTCAATTCTAACAAATACTTATACTTTATTCATAAGCTTTGTCCATAGTTTTGATTATATGTTTTCAAAGTCGGCAGTAGCACGTTTTTGTATGGGAGAAAGGTTTAATTGCTATTTGTTTGGTGTATACGTACGTAGCAATCTACTTCAACAGACAACCGAATTAATGGTAGCACATAATCGTTTTTACTTAAATAACTAGAATGAGACTTCTATTTGGCGCTTAGAAATGAGCCATCCCGCGTTAAAACCATCATTATGGCCTCTGCGTAATGTATCGACACATGTCAACCCACGCAGTCCGCGCAGACTGATCCGGGCCGACACATTCCGTCATAGGGTGATAGAGGTATAGAGTAATGATTCCTGAAACAGAAAATCCACAGGAGGCGAAAAGTGTCTATCCGAGTAAGCCTACGCGGCATGCTTAGCCTGATCCGGATCGATACTTTACGCAGAGTCCATAGTATTGGTTTTCTCGCGGGACGGCTCAAATGTCGAACCGAGCACACGTTTTCTGGCCTAGATCAAGCTAGAAAACAACTTTAAACTATTGCTTTATGTCCCTTTATGTCTGGCTTTATCCTATTTCTAGCAATGGCACTTGCAAGCAACCATTGGCGAGTGTTTTTGCCCATTCCCCATATTCGATCATGTTTAACTACACCAGCCCAGTAAGTAAAAAGCAACTCAAAAACACTGATCCAATGTTATCGTTTTTCGTTTGGCAAGGTTTAAATCTTATTGGTAAAGTGTTATATATAGTGTGTGTACATTTTATGCAACATGTTTGATGTTTGTTCTCCCTTTCTGAGACCAGGAAGCTCATCCATTCAATTCAATGTGTGTTCGAACCCTAGCCTGGCCAACATTTCCCCCCGAAGTTTGCATGGAAATAATGATGTGTGGTGTTCTGGTGTTAAAAAGCCGGGAAACACATATGAGCCGTCCCGCGAGAAAACCAACATTGTGGACTCTGCGTAGAGTATCGACCCGGATCAGCCTAAGCATGTCACGCAAGCTTACCCGGATAGACACTTTTCGCCTCCTGTGGATTTTCTTGTTTCAGGAATAATTACTATACACCTTCATCCCCCTGGGACGGAATGTGTCGGCCCGGATCAGTGTGCGCGGACTACGCAGGCTGATCTGGGTCGATACATTACGCAGAGGCCATATGTCTGCAAAATTGTTGTAAAAAGCGTTAAACCAAAATCTCAAATTCTTTCTTGGCGCCCTTGAACTAAGACCTACAGTCTGAATCAGTAACAGCTTTTATGGAAAAAATCGAAACTTGCCTGACTGAAAGCTAATAAAGCCATGAAGTAAAAGCGACTAGTCTTCGTTATTGCTAGATTGAGCTCGAGGGGATGTTCCACTACAGTCAGACGGTTGTAAATATGGTGAAATAAAAAAGTCAGAAGTTCGGTTTCTTAAAGGAATCTGACAATGTCATATATTACGCCAAATTCCGATCTAGGATATCCTTCGAACAAAATTCCCTGGATGATACATTTTGAACTATGCATTTATTTAGAAAATAAATTATATATAATAATATAAAATAGATTGTTAACCATATTTTATAAGCAGGAATATTAATTTCCTGACTAGTAAACAGCTATTTTACTAAATAAAACAGTTCAATGACATTGTCAGACCTCAGACTAAGATAGAACTATGTACACATGCAGGTAACTCTAAGTCCATAACTGTTGAAGCCCTTCTATGTTTGTATGTTATCGACTACGGAATTTCACTCAAACCGAATGTAATTCATGCATGTAACAGGAATGGGGTATAGGTACAAATTCCACTTCAAAAGCCTTGCTGAAGAAGCCGGCCTTTATAGCGACGTTGGTAGAGTGGTTAAGCAGTGTATATAGTACTAGTAACCCGCGATGGCTTGACTCCTTGAAGGAATTCGGAACTACGTTTCAATGTTTGTTTATGTGTATGGTATTAACGCCGCTTTCAACGTTTTTTTCAGTTAGAAAAAACAAGAACATTATGAGTCCATTTCGGCTTCGAGTTATCGCTAGTCAAATGTACAAACGACTTAATCATTTGTTTTTATACCGGATTTTAGCATATTTAGATTAAAAGATGCTTTTACAACTAGATATTAACAATACAATGTTATCCTGATTTGTTGTCTGGAGTTACCTGCCCCTACTATTACATTACCTATAATTGGGACACATGGACATGTTGGAGAAAGCGATATGATATGCAGTCTGGAGTAACCTGCCCCTACTATTACATTACCTATAATTGGGACACATGGACATGTTGGAGAAAGCGAGATGATATGCAATCTGGAGTAACCTGCCCCTACTATTACATTACCTATAAGTGGGACACATGGACATGTTGGAGAAAGTGAGATGATATGCAATCTGGAGTAACCTGCCGTTACCATTACGTTATAGGTTCAGGCATTCACCGGGAAAGGGTAAATAAAACAAGCAAAAGGCTACAGGTACAACCTTTTTGTTGACCAACCGGTTAACCTTTCAAACTCTGAAAGTTGTTTGCTTCATGATGTATGTACTGATTCCAAACATCAAGTTGTAATGGTTCATTGTAGAAGTTACCCACATCAGTTGGACATTCACTTATTTACTATATAACCGATAGTGATATATAAGCATCCTCGGTACCCAGGCTATTAATAAACTATATGATACCCTGGGCAAATTGGCTAGCGAAACTTCGTTAAGCATGCACCACGATTTCCTCCGTAACTACACTGTAATTTTCGTATCGCATAAGGTTTGTGTCATGCGGCCAATCAAGCGGCTACATTTCACCTCATAAATTATTCATGAGTACGAATTTTCTATAGCCAATTTGACCAGGGTATCAAATATTGTATGATGAATAGCCTGGGTACCGAGGATGTATATAAGGGGAGGTGACCAATCTAGTCGCCATTGTTTGTTCATGCCAGACGTACTTGCTATAGACTCATTGTGTTGGTCCAAACCTTTTAAACTCCGAATACACTGCAATCAGCCGTAGATGGTTCATGACAGACGTATTACTTTTCTATGATACATCGGTTACCATTCGCTAAAGTTGGTTCATGCCAGACTGAATTACTACAGTACATCGGGTACTATACTTCACTGGAAGTCGCTATAGTTGGTTCTTGCCAGACTGAATAAATACATTACATCGGGGAAGAAGACTTCACTGGAAGTCGCTATAGTTGGTTCATGCCAGACTGAATTACTACAGTTCATCGGGTATCATACTTCACCGGAAGTCGCTATAGTTGGTTCATGCCAGACTAAATTACTACAGTACATTGGGTACTATACTTCACCGGAAGTCGCTATAGTTGGTTCATGCCAGACTGAATTACTACATTACACCGGGTACCATGCTTCACCGGAAGTCGCTATAGTTTGTTCATGCCAGCCTGAAATACTACAGTACACCGGGTACCAGACTTCACTGCAAGTCGCCTTAGTTGGTTCACGCTAGAATAAATTACTACAGTAAATCGGGTACCAGACTTCATTGCAAGTCGCCTCAGTTGGTTCACGCCAGACTGAATTACTACAGTACATCGGGTACCATACTTCACCGGAGGTCGCTATAGTTGGTTCATGCTAGACTGAATTACTATAGTATATCGGGAAGCAGGCTACCAAATATGGTTCATTGTTTGCTGAAATGCTATAAAGGTAGCTTTTCGCATGACGTAGCATATGTTTTATTTACAGCTCGTATTCTCGTACTTGTTGCAAGCCTGTTAGATAACACGTTAATTTCTCACATGTAACCACTTGGCCCATGATAGGATTAACAGAGGTAATATTTCATAGATACGCCATGTCTGTTTGAATCTGTCTTTCGTCGGCCAGTCCACTGCCAGATATGCTAGTTCAGATTATTCACTTTGGATTCATTCCAATTAGGAAATGTAGCATCTCAAGAAAACAAATATGAACTTGTAGGAATCCGAGAAACGAATGTAGCATCAAAGTATCCCACTCATTTTATGTTACGTTTTCTCTCTGCAGACGCCTGTGTCTGCTGCAGAAATCAAAAAGCAGTTCCACCAGGCAAAGTGTATAACGTCTATAGACGACAACACCACCATAAACCTACATATTGAAACCGACGTCGCGTTACTAATTTTCCCCCCAAATAAGGAAACAATTTCAAATGGAGACATATATTTTCTCACAAAATACCAAATTGTTTAACCAACTACATGTATACACTGAAAGTATTGAAAGCTACTGATATTATATAAAGCTGAGTTCGTGATTCACGACAAGGCTGCCTCTCTGATACAGACGACTTCGGACGCCGCTCTAGTAAACTTCTTTTAAAACTAAATGGTATATGGAGCGTCGATATTTGTTTAATGTTTGTCTTAAATAATTTATATATTTGAAAAGCAATTCGGGTTTGTATGTAAGCCAGATTTGTCTTGAAAAACCAGTGGTAATGTTAAATTTCAACAACAAGTCATGTGGATCTATACTATTTTCGCCGATAGATTCATCCCGCGTAAATATAATTGTATGCGTTTTGTTCTCGCTGAGTACCGAGCACGCTGGCATGTGCTTGCCAAAAGCTGTAATTTGACTGGTGGATTTAACACACGACAGAGTGCTCTGCCTTTTAGGAATCCTCATTATCAAGTTATCAGGTTTGGTCTATAACCATTTCTAATACGATCTGGATGTTTTGTCTTGAACAAACCAGTGGTAAATACTAGTGAGCAATGTTCATCAACCAATCGTGTAGACCTGAACCATTTTCGCACGTAGATTTATCTTCCAGGTATAATATATATGTGTGTGTGTATGCGCATGCGTGGTGTTTTCTGTTGAGGTTTGGATGTATTCTGCTTGTCCTCTTGCATGTGAAAAAACTAAAAGCTGTAATTAAACGACACGCCCGAGTGCTCTGTGTTTTATTGCAATCTAAATACACATCCGAGTATCGTTTCATCGGTCGATAAACGAATTAACATTTATTAATGGGTAATAATTTTACAGAGTTCACAGGTACAATACTGAATTTCTTTAGCTTTCCAGACATCCGAACTCCAGAATAGGATTTAACTAGCGGTTGACCATAACAAAGTACACTACATTTCCTAAATATAACTAATATTGTAAAACCGGCTTATCTCATGAACTGGAGTGCACTGAATATACTGTACAGAGTTTCAAAGATACATATGCTATTACATGTGGTATCTTTGACAGCGTACAGAATATATATATGTCTTGAGCAACGGATGCTTAAATTGATGTCAAAGTTCTACCCATTTAGTTTAGGTTGGTAATGGCTGGTAATGAGTTGTAATGAATTGTAGTTGCAAAATCACGTGGATTTAAGACTATTGTTTAATCCAATCACATATACAAAATATCAGCAGCAGACGACTTCGAAAGCGGTCAGGCAAAAACACGAGACATCTCTGTAAAGGTATACTTACTTGAAAACATTGTGGCAAAAGCAGAACTAACCCGTTTTTAGCAATTTATCCTTTAGACACAATGTTTTCAAAAGTTCTCTGCTGCGTACGCTCAGAAAGCGGTGTCATAAAGTAAGTTGTAAAACGCATCTATTAATGATTTATGGTGCATTACTATTTGATACTAGTATGCATGTGAATTTGATTTTGTTGATGAATTAACATTTTTTGGCCATTTGGCCATTGGACGGATCCAAATTGTGTTTAAAAAACTTGAATTGTAATATTAGACTTTCATGTTCCTCAAGGATTTTCTATGCATTTGTTTTTTCTTATGCAATTTGACATTGTATGAAACAACAACATTGGCTAAAAATGTTAATATAAGTTAAAAAAAAGTAAATAGTAATAATTAGAAAGAAAAATAAATAGATGTATAAATTAATAACCACATTAATGATTGCATAAAGAAATAAATAAATACAAAAATACACAAATCATTTATATTAATAAATAGATAGATAGATAAATAAATAAATAATTTAAACAGAACAGAACATAATTTTATTGATTTGATCTAGAAAACAGATCATCATCATACAAACAAATTAAATAAATAGATATAATAGGTATATGAATAAATGAATGAATAAATAAGTATCTTAATAATGTATATTTATATTGAAAAGTATTTTTACAGACAGTTTTAATACAATATGAAAGAAGTAATTGAAACCACTGTTAATAAAAAAAAAGGGGATATTGCTTGTTCGGGTAAATGGTCAAAATTGATACGATCTTAAGCGGAAGTGGTTTTTCGAGAGATGAAGTCACGAATCATTATATTAGCTGAAAAACAACTAAGATAATTCACTGAAAAATACAAATGATATGTATGTTATATTATTTTCAATGGATTGTTTGCTGTTTTTTAACTGAAAAAAGGAAAAGCCGCGCCGCACCCCATAAATGAGCGTCAGAATATAGTCTATGTAACCTCTATCAATAAAATACTACGCACACAATGTAGTTCTCCGAGGAATAATACAAAAAAACATTAGTGGGTTGGTCTTTAGAGTACAATTAATTGTTAATAAAATAGTGTTATATGTTTAATGTATACAATATGCGTTTTAGTAACATTAGGTGGCAGGGGATCACCATTGGGAATATGTAGTTCCGTTTTCATAACTTACAATGGCATTTTTATTATTTCTCGATTTACCTACTTTTCGAAACAGTTAATTAATCAGTATATATATATATGTATAAAACACTGTTTTACTGGATCACATATTGACTTAACAAGAATTAACAACAAGATAAGATACACAATACTTTTGTGAATATTTCGACTTTGAGATCAATAAATAAAACCGCGATATTCACAAAGATGTTACATCTTTTAGAAACATCCTGTATATACCAATAAGCATTGCTACACATATGCCGCACACATAATTATTAGTGAACCAACAACGGTAATTGAAATTAGCACGAAAACACGCTATCGAAATTGGTTCAACACTATACGTTCTCAGACCAAAGTGGATGTTTTTTTGTCATTATATTATTTTATGCAGTTCATGTAACTTTTCCCACACAAAGACGCAATTTTACACATCTATAGCAGAAGACTCTTGAAAACATTGAGACAAAAGGAGAAATTGCTTATAATTACACTATCATTTATAAATTTCACATTTGTGCCAAGATGATTCAAATGTCGTCTGCTGAAACGTTGTTGTATGTGGGTTATGGTTAGTTGTGATCGCTCACACATGTATATACGCACAATCGTACATGTCTTGCCAACGAAATGAATATTAATCAACAAAGTACATGGATATGAATATAACAAAACGCATTCGAAATTAGCTTAATAACGTGCACCGACAGGCAAAATGTGTTTCTATTGTATTTGTTCCCTTTGATGTTTTATTATTTGTTATTTGTTATTGTATGGTATTGCGTTGCACATTTATATTGTATATTCAAGCAATAATGAATTGTATTATATGCGTGCACATTTTCCGACTCAAATAAATGCAGATTTTCACGCGCAATTCAAACACGGTTTAAAATTCCATAGTTTACTAAATTTAAATACTGTGCCAAATATGGCAATGAAATGTCACTGACATATAATGTGACGTTATTAAAATATGATTTCACATCATTTAAAATACGGTAGTGAGTCGTGGTTCACAGGTCAATCTGTTTCTCTTTATTCTGTCTTCAAAATTACACAAGGTATATAATGAAATGTAAATATGTAGCAGTAGAGATATTTGGCTTCGTATTGTCTACTCGAAAAATCGACATCGCTCCATACATTTAGTCTTACGAGATATAAAATCACCCAGGCCATCGTAGTGTAGTACAAAGCCAGGTATCGCTACTGCAACATTATATTCTATATTTAAATAAACGTATACTTATTGAAAAGACATGGAATGAAGATTATTAATAATTGTGTATTCTTTGTCCGATTTATGGTATATAAATAATGTCATTATAAGCTCCATATAAATATCCGTCAGAATGGTATACGTAGGCTTTTATTTTGCTATCGAGAACAAACTATAGCGTGACTAATCATCAAAGTAAAAGTAGTAGTAGAAGTAGTAGTAGTAATAGAAAAAGTAGAAGTAGTAGGAGTAGTAAGAGTAGTAGTAGTAGTAGTAGTAGTAGTAGTAGTAGTAGTAGTAGTAGTAGTAGTAGTAATAGTAGTAGTAGTAGTAGTAGTTTAAGTAGTAGTAATAGTAGTAGTAGTTGTAGTAGTAGTAGTAGTAGTAGTAGTAGTAGTAGTAGTAGTAGTAGTAGTAGTAGTAGTAGTAGTAGTAGTAGTAGTAGTAGTAGTAGTAGTAGTAGTAGTAGTAACATAGTAGAAGTAGGAGTAGTAGTAGTAGTAGTAGTAGTAGTAGTAGAAATAGTAGTAGTAGAAGTAGTAGTAGTAGTAGTAGTAATAGGAGAAGTAGTAGTAGTGGTATTAGGAGTGGTAGTAGTAGAAGTAGTAGAAGAAGTAGAAGAAGTAGTAGTAGTAGTAGTAGCAGTAGAAATAGTAGAAGAAGTAGAAGAAGTAGTAGTAGTAGTAGTAGTAGTAGAAATAGTAGTAGTAGAAGTAGTAGTAGTAGTAGTAGTAGTAGAAATAGTAGTAGTAGAAGTAGTAGTAGTAGTAGTAGTAATAGGAGAAGTAGTAGTAGTGGTATTAGGAGTGGTAGTAGAAGAAGTAGTAGTAGAAGTAGTAGAAGAAGTAGTAGTAGTAATAATAGAAAACTTAACACTACAACACATAGTTATAGTATTGTTATTAATAATAATAATACTAATAATAATAATAATAGTTTAAATTATAATAATGATATTTTTAATTATAATAAGAATAGGTATAACTATGATAATGCTTATCATTATTATTATAATTATCAATATTATTAAAAAATATATACTTTTATTTAAATTATGATAATAAAAAATACTTTTATTATCAGAAGAAGAAGTAGAACCTTTTTCTATTCCAATACGCATTGACCATTTCCCTGATAGAGACCACTTTTACAGATTTCGACTTTTGCAAATTTGAAAACAGTTATTGTACTGAAAATGGATCTTTATACGGCATGTGTTACTGTTTTTTCACAAAAGTATACATTTATTTCATTCGTTCATAGGTTTATATTCATTTAAAATCATCACTCTTAAATTCAGATTATACTCGAGAATCACAATTAACGCGTCAGATTACACATATAAATTTGAAATAAAATCGTACAGATTCAACAATTACAAGCATCGCTTATTTTTCATTTCAATCTTTGTCACTGTACACATACAGTTAAAATGGAAACAATCAAGGAAAACTATAATTCCATTTCTGAAATAATCTCTACTCCAGGTTAAAAATATACCGTTTGTTTAGTTTTATAATATCGAAGAATTCTAATTGAGGTATCCTATACGCCTCATAGGCTGGGGGTATTTGAAATAAAACACGGGTACATGTGAATAATAAAATATAAACCATAATACAAAAAAGTTTAACTTAGAACGTTCCTACTCCTTTTCCTACAGTTAACACGTTTACAAGAGAGGACTTCGATTATATCAAAGCAAAACAATGGGAAAACCTTTATAATTATCCCTTTCCCTCATATAGACGCTTTCTGACGCCTCTGCAGCAGACGGCTTTTTTTGAAAACATAGTGACAAAAGAAGAAATTGCACAAAACATGCAATTTCTCCTTTTGCCACAATGTTTTCCACTTTTAGTCATAGGTTATCCATTCAATTATGGAGATTTTCCATTTTTTGACAAAATATGTTTAAAGTCGTCTGCTGCAGAATTGTCATATGAGGAAAAGAGATAAACGAATAAAACATATTCAATTGAGATGACGTAATTGTGGTAAAAAGAGAGCTTGCATTTAATAACAACCTTGTCAAAGGTCGTCTGCTGACGAAGCGTCAACACGCGCCTCCAAGTAGAAAATGGTTATAGTAGTGTATCAGGCTTTTGGCTGCTTTTCCATTGATATATAATTTATTAATACAACAATGAACTAAATATATAGGACGAAAACAGGGACACGAGGACTTAAAACAAATATCGATGGTAGAAAACGGGTGGAGAGGAATCAAGCGTTTATAATGTATAAGACATTCTCAAATATTTTAACAAAAATATCCCGAAACGACAAAGAGGTGCACTTACCTTGAATTAAAGTAAATATCCCGACTATCAGCAGATGGATGAAATACGTCGTTGTAAGCGACCACATTGTTGGCATCACGAGGTGACATATATAGCGGTAATCTCGACAAATTAGTCAACGTCCAGCTTGTCGGACAGTCCAATTCCTTAATGTCCGTCTCCGGATCGATAAAGGCTTAAGAAATACAACTTATACAAAGTATATCGTTGCTGATGATAACCATAACTGAACCGTAAGCGTCTTCCATCTAAGTAGCGTTAACAGTAAAGAGCGAGCCGAGTGGCTATCACTAACGCTGGAAAGTCAATGCATTCTCCACTAGTTGGGGGAAACCACCTTTTTGTGGGTGGTCACGTGATATAGGAAAGTGAGAATGTGACTACACTTGTTAGAGTGCTCACCGCTGTGTCTTCATTGCTTTTACTGATCGGCGGACTTTGAATAGAATGCTGCAATGACCCAAGGGGTCCTGTTGTACGGTAGCCCGACCCTCGGGGATTTATTTGAAACGTATATATATATATACATATATATATTCCTCTACACATCGATATATTAGTATTACAAATTTTGTCTCCTAATTTTCGAATCAATGGCGTTTTATTTATATGAAAATATTATCAACTCCTATGTATATTTGATTCAGAAAAAATTGGGGGGAAATGTATGATATTTTAAGAACATGTAAATCAATGTGTAAACATATTTTGCTTCGTTTAAATTATCTGCTTTCTGTTTTCTCTTTTCACTATGGAAAATCAGAAAACGGAATATCACACAATGGATTATAAGAGGCTTCTAAGTCTAGTACTTTCTCTATGGTACTTATAAAGATGATTAATATAACCGAATTTTCCAAAGGGCTTCTTTTACAAATCTGATAAATATTTCTTCGATTACTAGAAATTGGATCGGAGTACATTACGTCTTAGATAACTTACAAAACCAGTATTATATTACAATGTAGAAAAGACCAAAACTAATTATTGTAACATACAATATAGATAATTTATTTATTACATGATACACTTTTGGAGCGCTAATACAGAGCAAGCCGCTGGCGATATTTATATGGAAACCAACCGAACAATCTAATTATGTGTATGTAATATTTTCTTGGTAATTGCCTATTATGATAATGCGACGTAGGGACGATATTAACCCATTGCCTGATTTAACATCTCACGAAGATTTCAAGTAATAAAATAGTGTGTAAATTCACCGAATTCAGAATGTAAAAAAAGTGTAAATAGTTTAATCCTTTCCCTCATATAGACGCTTTCTGACGCCTCTGCAGCAGACGGCTTTTTGAAAACAAAGTGACAAAAGAAGAAATTGCTCAACACGAGCAATTTCTCCTTTTCCCACAATGTTTACCACGTTCAGTCATAGGTTATCCATTCAGTTATATAGATTTTCTATTTGTTAACCAAAATATGTTCAAAGTCGTCTGCTGCAGAATTGTCGTGTGAGGGAAAGGGTTAATCAATAGCAGTTCATCTTTTAACCCTTTCCCATATACAACAAATATACAGCAGATGACTCTGAAAACATCTAAACAAAAATGAAAATACTCTATAAACGAAAAGTGTAATAATGTTATAGATTGGAAAACGTTGCTGCAAAAGAAGAGATTACCCATTATGAGCAATTTATTCTTTTGCCACTGTGTTTTAAAAAGGTGGACTACTGTAGAGGCGTCAATATGCGTCTACACAAGGGAAATGGTTAATTTTAATGTGTTCAGATATAACAGAGAAAATAAAATAAGTTTTGCCAAAAACAAATTAAACTAATTAAATGTTTATCTGATTGGATATTACTAATGCAGAGTGCCAGGAAGTCAACCGAGAAAAATATATCATCATCTATGATTTTCAAGTATAATTTGCGTGACACATAGTTAAAAATCTTTTGAAAACGGTGAAAATGATGATTTTAAATATATACTATTTATAACGCTCTCCAAATCAGTCAGTTTCTACAAAAGCAGACTACATCCACGGACCTCAAATGTCTTCCGTAAAAGAAAAATGATTAAGAAAAGAACACAAATTCGTTTTATATACCTTGTTCACGCAGAATAATCCAATTTCAAAATACTTAAAAATCTCAAAATAAAGACAACTACGGAAACGTACGCGTACAGAGCGAGGTATATGCACAACTGTTTTCGATTTTTTTCACGAATGTAATAGGTATGCATTGTCAATATATGCATTTAAAAACTTTTAAGTCACATTATATATATAATAAAAACAATATCCTGTATGGGGAAATTAAACCAGCACGACAAATATAGACTGTTATAATGGAGCAAGAGAGAAATTATTGACAATGCTATTTACTTTTGAAATAATTTTCTTAGTGTGCGAATGAAATGTTATTGATAGCGTTTCTTTACAGAGAGAGAGGCCCAGTTTAGAAAAACTTGTCCAATATTGATATCTCCATTAACGCTTTCCCCAGAGGTCCAGATAAGGAGGGGTGTACGGCTCTTTTCCCGACAATATCTCCATTATTATCAAGACAGACGTTATGATATGGGTACTCAAAAGAATCGTCTCGATGAGACGATTCTTTTGAGTACCCACATCATAGGGTTAGAGGGGCAAAGAATGATTTTAGAACATCCAAACCGGCCCTTATTTAGAGCTTTGCATTCCATACGTGCAGACGTATTTTAAGGTTTGCAGCAAACGACTTTTGAAATCATTTTGGCAAAAGGAGGGATTGCTGCTTATGAGCAATTTCTTCTTTTGTCACAATGATTTCAATTATTTTTAATAATCATACTTTCATTTATAGGGTTTATTCATATGTTTGCCTGAATATTTTCAAAGTCGCTTGCTACAGATTAGTTGCAGGCCTAAGTTGGATAGAGGAAACCTGACTTGGCGTCCAATGCAGACGACTGTATAAAAGTGAACGGAGAGACACGAAACATCGGCGTATGTATCCAGTGCCAAGATTTTAGTCAAATCCCCACATCCCCTCCACCTGTTACTTGCGGGAGCGGTGTTGGGTTTGACCATGCCCATGCTCTTTCCTTTCGCTCAACTCTATCCGGGTCATAGTTCTTGTTCAAGTTTGTTTACTATAATTATGCAACTGTGACCTTGACGTCCCCGGAACAACTACGGATTTTCTAAAATGTGTGTTAGTGTGTGTCTTTGTAGTTTGGAAGAGATAAGGTGTCATTCAGTTAAAATTTAAACTAAATTAATTTTGTGTTAAAAAGTTTTAATTACACTGTATTCAGTATTGCACATGCTCATCGAAGTCATGCCTAGTCGCATATAGTAGCAAGAACCCATGTCCTCAGACACGGCTAATTACGTAACTTTAGTGTAGTTCCAAAACGCCGACTTCAACAATTGTTCAGTTATATCACGGCTTGTCCAGGGTTAGTTACCTTAATACTAGTCTTAATATCCTGACACCAGTCAGTCAGTCGTAATTCTAACCCCGCAGTGCCAAGAAGGGCAGCCATTCCAACCGTTTTCAAAGTCTTTGGTATGACCCGGTCGGAGATCGAACCCGCGACCTCCCGCACCCTTAGGCAGACGCTCTATCACAACACTCCCGCACCCTTAGGCGGGCGCTCTATCACAACACTCCCGCACCCTTAGGCGGACGCTCTATCACAACACTCCCGCACCCTTAGGCGGACGCTCTATCACAACACTCCCGCACCCTTAGGCGGACGCTCTATCACAACACTCCCGCACCCTTAGGCGGACGCTCTATCACAACACTCCCGCACCCTTAGGCGGACGCTCTATCACAACACTCCAGCACCCTTAGGCGGACGCTCTATCACAACATCGCTAAGGCGGTCCAAATAATATAAAAGACATACACGTACATTTTTTAACAAAAGATCAATTAGCAATTTACCATGTTTACGGAAGGTCAAGTCTATGGCTGTGTAATGTTCCTCTGACATATAACCAACACAATATTCCCCAGGGGTAGAGTCTGATGCTTCTGTAAATGAACTGGTGCTTTTCGTTTTGTCTGCTGGGTTGGTTTTACTACATGTTTATTATATTGATGTACTGCTTTCATTGGGATCATTTACATGTCGAAAGCATGGCCTATGCGAATGGAATTGACCCGGATGAATTGCTTTCATTATGATTATTTACATGTCGAAAACATACCCCATGCGAATGGAATTGACCAGGATGTACTGCTTTAATTACGATTATTTGCATGACAAAAAGATAGCCTATGCGAATGGAATCGTTCACGGCGGGTATGATGAAGTGCCCGCAGGTAGTGCCCTCAGGTAAGTAATATTTCCTAGTCTGATGAGTTTACTATGGGATCATGAACAAATGCTTTATATGTGTGATATCACTATAATTGATATTTAATTTTTCATAAATTCATTCTCAATACTTGCATAAAAGAAACTACCTAATATAATAACTATATTAATTTACTTTCACTGATAGACTAAACGTAACTATCACTTGACTTTCATAAACATTGGCATATAAATGTAAACCTTTCATTTGTAAAAAAAAATGATAGTGCTTTGTAAGCCTTTAAAGGCTGGCTATTATATATTATTGAATTGTATTGTATTGTGTTGTATGTATAGGTTTCACTTTAAATAATAAAATATCTATTTCTACAACTAAAATAATTGTAAAATACGGCGTAAACCCAAAATAAAACAACAATAAAAGAAATCTTTGCGAATGCTAAACTGCTGAGGGTACTCAAAACATGTCTGAGTTGTGACCGATTCGGTTATGTTGTCCATTTATCAGTTATTGTGTCATCTTTTTACCTGGTGTGATCTTTTATGATCATCTGCTGTAAAAGCATTCCAGGGAAAATGTTAAATCTCGAAATGTTAAAGCATCACACAGTGGTAAATAATGTGGGAAAGAAGATGCAGCGCGTTTTGAGCATTTTTTCCCTCACCTAAATGTTTTCAAATTTCGTGTGCTGTTTAACCCTTTCCCTCATATAGACGCTTTCTGACGCCTCTGCAGCAGACGGCCTTTTAAAACATAGTGACAAAAGAAGAAATTGCACACAACGTGTAATTTCTCCTTTTGCCACAATGTTTTCCACTTTTTGTCATAGGTTATCCATTCAATTATGGAGATTTTCTATTTTTTGACAAAATACGTTCAAAGTCGTCTGCTGCAAAATTGTCGTATGAGGGAAAGGGTTAAAGTCAAATGTCGTTTGAATCGGGAAAGGGGGCTTATCTCAATATTGAGTGAAAATGGACGCATATCATAAATCATGAAAACTTTAACAATGTGACTGTCCAATACACCAGAAGTATATTTAGAATAAAGATTGATGACCATGCTGTATCGCAAAGCATGGCTATATGTATTGGCACTATTCAACTTTCAGAAACGCTATTGACTAAGCTCATGCTGTACATACAAATGGCATACCGCCGTTTTCTTTTACATATATCTTACTATTACTCACTCTTACATGGATGAGTCTGCGTCAGAAAACCGTCTGGTATATTTGTTATACATATCTACGGCAGCCCCAAAGGGACACACACATTTTTATAAATTACATACGAATTTTTTTTTATCTCGTGCGCACGAGATAGTATCTCTTTCGCACGACTTAGTATCTGGTACGCACGAGATACTTATCTCGTTAGCACGACTTAGATTCTCGTGCGCACGAGATAAAAAAAAGTTCGTGTGTGTCCCTTTAGATCTGCCGTACATATCTCATGAAACATCTGAATATTTGCTTTTAAAGATGCTGAACTCCAGAACATAGATATTATAGTCAAAGTTTTGAAACTGTTCAAAAGTTGTCTTGAAGTATTAGAATCATAATTCTGGGATAAAATTAGAGTAATAATTTCACTCTCCTGTACCATAAACATCTAAATATTGATCGTTTATGCTTCATTTATACTAGTTAGACATACCCAGTAAGCCAAACTTTGTACATTTTCATGACTTTCAATTGAAAGATTTTCAACGTTTACTGCCAAAATAGTTTTAAATATACTATTTATTTATTACTTACTTTGTTGTCACTACTAGCAATATTTTCAGAACTTTCAACATTTCAGAATTTGATCTCCATCTGGAGATCAGCACCTTTAATTGAATGCTCGTTTAAAGTCAATAGAATATAAAACGTTTATGTACTTACACATCTATGTGATTTTGTTGTAACATTTATCCAATCAATAAGCAGAGTAAAACGATATTTATTTAATTCAGATTTCCATTTGTACCTAATTCAACTAACCTTAACATGACCCCCATCAGACTGAGTTTAGGAATTTAATAAATACCCTTTGTCATGTCTATGTTATAATGGTTAAGTTCGAATCGAGCCAGAATCTTAACAGTATCATAGTATGTGTTATAGATCGAGAAGTAATAAGTATGTCTGTCTGTCTGTCCGTCCGCATGAGAGAGTACTTGTGGGGTGCGTGTTTGAAGCCCACTCACCACCCTTATAAAGACAATTAGATAAATAGTTTATTTTTATTTTTTATAACAGGTATCTCATTTGCATATTAATGTTATTCATTCCGTAAAAGGGGGTTAATTACGGAATGAATTGCATACTTGTGGGGTGCACCCCACAAGTAAACATCAAAGGAAATAACCCCACAAGTACACTCCCATGAGTTCGTCCGCCCGTCCGTCAGTTTGTATGTCTGGCTGTTTGTCTGTCTGTCTGTCTGTCTGTCACTCTGTATGTCTGTCTGTCTGTCTGTCTGTCTGTCTGTCTGTCTGTCTGTCTGTCTGTCTGTCTGTCCGTCCGTCCGTCCGTCCGTCCGCCCGTCCGTCAGTTTGTATGTCTGGCTGTGTGTTTGTCGGTCTGTCTGTCCGCCTCCTCATTAACCTCATAGAAGTTATATAATGTCGACGAAAAGGGAAAAGAGATCTAGACCGTTATTTGATAACATCAATATACTAGCTCTTTTAGAGAAAAGCATTATGTATGTTTATGGAAACGTGTTAAAATGATGCATATAGATGTGTTCTCTTTTGTTATTTGAAGGGAATTCTTTATATCTATTTTAAATATTTATATTTTTTTTCACTTCTTTCTGAATTTATACAACGACTTGTGGATTATTTCGAGCATCACTTTTTCTGTGTAAATAATCACAAATCGAGGGCTTGGCGTAAAACGGTTGTAACTAAAATTGGTATATTTTTACCAAGGTTGATCACCTCGCCATGAAATCTTTATAGCGTTAAATCATTTTTCTTGGTAAACAATGGAAATTTAGGTGCCATTGCTCGTTCTGAGCAATGGCACCTTAATTTGCATTGTTTACAAAGGGGTCAAAATTGCCCATAAACCAGGGTTTTCAAAACAGGTTTTAAGTTACAACCGTTTCACACCAAGCCCGCGAGATGAATAACATATTAACGTAGAATGAACTTATTTTTTACAAAATGAAATATATACTTATAAACACATAATTCGTCTAAATAAAGCTGTCCCCTGCGATATATAAGTACTTCATTTCCCTATCACGTGGTACTATCCAAATAAAATTGTATTGTTTATGTTATCCATCTTTCCTGTCAATTTCATCACATCAATTTGCCATAAACTATAAGCCCTTAGATAAATATTTTATACACAATCATTCCTTTATTGAAATTTAAAACTACATGTATAAGAGGTAGTGAAACATATCTGTAACAACTTTAGAAACAAGAAATAATTACATTAACAATTTGAAAAAAATGATTAGTATAACCTTACCAGTATTTATATAATTTATTGTTTATATATTACAAATCTTTCTTCCATAAACATTTTGCTTATTGTTTATTTGAAAGGTGATATGTCATGTAAATTATTGTTAAATTTCTAATATGACTAGAAGCTGTATTAGCTTATGTCAATAATAAAAAGATCTATCTATCTATCTATCTGTAATCGTTCCGGCGTATCATATAGAATACTTATGGCGCATCTGCGTACTATGGAGACTTAAGTATATTCTCACCAATGCATGAATTGCCCGCCAATATTAAGCTAGTAAAATATGTATTTTCCTGAGAAACATGGGAATCTGCGTAGATTGAAGACTCGGATGAGCCTCTGCATACCCACAGTCTCACCAGATCCTGTATTGCTGGTCAATAAGGCGTTACAATGACCGCAGATGCCATAAGCTTGGAGTTCATAGAGCGCCGCTTAACTATGAAACATCATGCATTGTCACATGTTTGTTTGTTTACCTTTCCTTTTGATTGATTGATTGATTGGGGTTTAACGCCGTTTTTAACAATTTCTCAGTTATATCACTGCTACTCATGCATTTCCTGGTTTTCTTACACCAGTACTCCACACAACAATCTTCCCAAGCAACTGGCTGCTTTTCCACATAGACTTAGCCCATTGGTGGAAGAGGAATGACGCATGTCGCATTGACTTTTGTCAATCCTCGGAAAGAAAGTTGGCCGAGCCGGGATTCGAACTCACATACCCTGGATTGACAGCCCGCGTCGCTACCGACTGAGCTACCGGGGCTCGGCTTCCGTTTGATTGAATATGTAGTTGTGTATTCGTGATAATACCAACCAGAGGCATTTTTATAAAAATGTTAAACCGGCTCGGGTGTTGTAGTGGTAGATAGTCCGCCTTCGGTGCAGGAGGTCGAGGGTTCGAACCCCGGTCGGGTTATACCAAATGGTAATCATTGCTTTCCATCCTTGGCTCGCTGTTGCCAGGAATAGTGAGCCAGTAGTTCTTCTGCCATTCTCAGGAAGCGCCGTGATAAAACTTGAAAGTTAATCCCATTTCCACATACAACAAATCTGCAGCAGACGACTTTGAAAACATCTAGGCAAAAATACCGAAAATGAAAGAACAATAATTGAATCGAGTTGAAAACATGGTGACAAAAGGAGAAATTGCTCGTTTTGAGCAATTTCTTCTTTTGTCATCATGTTTTCAAAAAGTCGTCTGCTGCAGAGGCGTCAGAAAGCGTCTATATGAGGGTTTGATTGATTGATTGATTTGGGTTTAACGCCGTTTTCAACAATTTTTCAGTCATATCACGGCGACCAGTTCATCTACGCATGCGTTTCCTGGTTTTCCCACACCAGTACACCACACAACATACCTTCCAAACAACCGGCTGCTTTTCCACATAGACTGTTAAACAGCCCATTGGTGAAAGACGAATGATGCAGGTCACAATGACTTTTGTCAAACGTCGGAAAGAATGTTGGCCGAGCTTGGATTCGAACTCATAACCCCTGGATTGACAGCCCGCGTCGCTACCGACTGAGCTACCGGGGCTCGGCTCATGTCTACAGTATATGAGGGAAAAGATTTCAATTATTTAAGAAGTTTCACTTGAGATTACGAAACCGCCTTTCATGCGAGCACTTGAACATATTATTTGTATCAATATTAGGTAGATCTCTACAACCCCACGTCATTTCAATTTCAAACGTCGATGTAGCTTTCCGGAAACAAACACGGTTTTAAAATCGAATCCCGATGCAGAACAATAGATTAATCGATATCTATACAAGGTCACCGCATGATACCCAATGTGTGTTTTATAGCCCCCGTCTATGGCATACATTTATTAACCCTGTCCTATTGATTATTTGAATGCCTTATTTATATGCAAACCTTTTATTGAAACAATTAAAAAAGTATTTTTATGTTTTTAACTTATTGTTTAACTACTTTAGCTTATGAAAATATTTTTGTAAAACTATGTAAATATAACCAATTCCAAATTTCATATTATATATATATTTCTTTATTTCCTCCATAAATTGAGGATTTTACAAAAGCACATACATGAAATTCACAAATAAGTGGTTATAAGAATAAAATATCATTCACACATGTACGTGTATAATTTAGTGTGTACGTTTATGACGCCTGCAATGACACATAGGGCTTATTTTTTGTCGTTTATGCATCTCTCTGACAGCCCTGCTTTGACTTAACTGGCGGGCAACAAAAGTTTGTTCTTTCTAACATTCTTAAGTCTATTTTGAATAAGTATTTGGTAATGTTGTACATGTCATTTAGAAAATTATATAGTTTAACCATTGCGACACTCAAATTGTCTATAAATTCATAAACTGACTGTCGCAATGTTATAGTCATATGACCCCCGTCTGCGCGGAAACATTTATTAACGTTGGCTTTAGTAAATAGTGTAGATCTAAATCAGCCACAGAGTCTGAATAAGATCTACACTGGTCACATATGAATCGCCTAAGCTTGTAAGAAGCTCATGTGAACTTGTGTGGATTCTGATAAGGCGAAGCAGATGTACAGGTTGATCTGAAACTATAATTTTGAAAACAAAAGATCCCAGTTGAAACCCTTTAACTCTGTCGGTAGCGACGCGAATTGTCAATCCCTGGTGTTGTAAGTTCGAATCCAAGCTCGGCTAACAACTTTCTAACGTTTGACAACCGTCAACCGTCTTCCACAAATCGGCTAACTGTCCATGTGGGAAAAAAAGCATGATGCTTACAAATACTGCAGTGTGAGAAACTCAGGAAAAACATGGGTTGGTGAACTAACCGCCGTGATAAGGTATAAAAGTTAGTTAAATCTCCAATCAAGCTTTTCCCTCGGACATGCTTACATTGTTCCGGCTGATGAAACATATCGGGAAGTTGTATTGATAAGTGAACGTCACACGTTATTTGACCACGAAGGCTTTAAATAAAAGGCGAGTGCAATCAAATGAAGTTCACTAAATATTTCTAGGACGATTGGAAAACTCGATATTGAAGAAGGATTGATTGGGGTTTAACGCCGTTTTTCAGTCATATAACGGTCAGTGCACCTACTAATAAGTTTCTTGACTTTCTCACACCAGTACTGCATACAACATTCTTTCCAAGCAACTAGCTGTTTGAGCACATGGTCTGATAGCCCATTAGTCGAAGACGAATGACGCAGGTCACTATGACTTTTGTCAAACGTCGGGAAGAATGTTGGCCGAGCTGGGGTTCGAACTCAAAACCCCTGGATTGACAGCCCGCGTCGCCTCCGACTGAGCTAACGGGGCTCGGTTATTGAAGAAAGAAGAACCTGGTGAAATACACTTTATTTTGACAAAAATGTTTAAATCAAATTTCAAACGCGAATCGTTGTTTAACAAAGAAAGTCCCTCTCGTCGCCGTGGTTGTTCTAATGAACGTCCGCTTTGACAGCGGATCCGGAGTTCCATGGTTCGATCCCCTGTCAGGAAATAATAAAGGCTTTAAAAATGGTTGTAGTGTCCTATTTGCGTTCAGAGTTGGGGAATAGTTCTACGACCGATGCACTTGATATACTTACCAGCAGTATTTGAATTACGCAGAAAAGGCGCGATATCACCGAGCTACTATAAAAAGCGATGTTAAACATAATACAAATAAAACACATCTCTTTCAGAAAGAAAAAACAATGCATAAGTTGGCCAGGCTACCTTCCAATTTTGATTGATCTTAGTTTTACGCCGTTTTATTTAACACTTTTCAGTTATAATATTACAGTTAGTTTAAAATAAACCTGGCAATGTATTACCTGCACAACTGCATACACCAACAGTTCTAGGCAACTAGTTCCCTTCACATATAGACTTGTTAGTTCATTGGATTAAGACGGTTGATTGATTGATTGGGGTTTAACGCCGTTTTCAACAATGTTTTACTCATATCACGGCGGCCAGATCACCTAATCATATGTTTCCTGGTTTTCTCATACCAGAACTCCACACAACATACTTTCCAAGCAACTGGCTGCTTTTCCACATATAATGTTAGCCCATTGGTGAAAGGATTAATGACGCTTGTCACAGTGACTTTTGTCAAACGTCGGAAAGAATGTTGGCTGAGTTGGGGTTCAAACTCACAGCCCCTGGATTGGATTAAGACGGACGGCACTAGTAAATATTACATTTGTTAAGTCATCGCGAGAAATCTGTGCCTATAACCGGGATTCGAACTCATAACACATGGATCACCGCGTCTCGACCTTTCTTTCGGGACTTTAAAATATCAAACGAAAGTGGATTCCCAGGTTCAGCGTAAGTACAAGTGAAGTCTTATAACGGTCCTCTCCGAGTTCATCCATCAATCATTCGATCCTACTTGATGGTTCCAAGGAGAGAGAAGTGTAATGACCGACAGAGACTTCAATCTCAGTCGTCATTAATTAATTGTAGAATAAGGCAAGGCTCAAATTGCATTTTAGGCTCGAACGTTTTGGTGTTCCAAATTATGTAACTGATCAGATTCTGAAAGTGTTAAAGTAATCAGTGGCTGTTTTTTCTAGAGTTACTTAACGGAAAGCTTTGGTGTAAGGTTGTTGCCCTGTCGGGGTAATTTCTGTGATTTTAGAATATAAATGGTTTGTAGTTTTTACAGATTGTTCAGATTACGGCGGGTCGTTTAATGACTTATTCCCAAGTTAGAGTGGTATTTTGTTTCTCTAAATTTAGAGATATCTAACCGATTTGGAGATATATATCCTAACGTAAGATATTTCTCTTTGAATTAAATTTTGTTCTCTATCTGGATATTTCTCTATCAACTTTATAAAGATATCTATCTCACTTTAATAATTCATACATTAGAGGGTTATATCTCAATGTTGATCTCGTAACGTGCAGAGGTATCTGTTTGACTAAAATATTTATCTTTAAACGTCAAATTACGCCAAATACATCCGCGGTTATGCGAAATAGTCCCTAAAAAACATTGTTTTCGTAGTAATGAGGGTATACCATTACAATAATGCATTGAATATATCACATTGAGTTTAATTTCATTGTAAATATGTATAGGATGTACTGCAAATGATTGATTTTATCATATTTTAGTATTTTAACCTTGTTTTAAAGTGAAAGTAGAGAATGTGGTTTTGTCAGGGCCCGATTTGGTCCAAAATGACGGTAACCAGTTT
Source organism: Serripes groenlandicus (assembly GCA_031761405.1). NCBI lineage: Eukaryota > Metazoa > Mollusca > Bivalvia > Cardiida > Cardiidae > Serripes > Serripes groenlandicus. The sequence goes on from JASEVX010000004.1 coordinate 23,799,491, forward strand.
CGCCTGGTGAATTCTTTTTTGCATAAAGCATGACCTCCAATTGTCTTTGGATTGTTTTAAAGCTTAGAGATAACTATATATATGTGGTGTTTTACTTGATAAACGCTTAGAAAGTGTGACAATTGAGGACTGAAACTGGTCGATTTACATGAAAACATAAATGAAATTTATTTGGTGTATTGTGACCTTAAGGTAACATATACATGTACATGTATATCTCGATATCGTTATAGAGAAATATGTCTCACGTTATAGACATATCACAAGCAAGCCTGTGATAAAATCCAATACTTAAAAAAGCGCTGCAGTTCTGATATTACTCGTACAAGTAATCAGAACTACTTTACTTTGCTGTTTTTAAAAGACAGAATTCTTCCAGGCAATAATTCGAGTTAAACGATATCTTCGAGTTATCACACATACACTGTATATTGTAAAAAATACTACTTTTAAGACGTAATCGTTATTATAACCAATCATGATAGACGTTTATTTATTTGTATATATTTTCTATGATTTATATTTATCAATATTGATTTTGTTTTGGTGACTTATAACCCGTGGGACCGGTTGTAAATTATTTGTTTATGTAATTTTACTTCGGATTTGTGAACCTATGTACAAGTCAATATAAGACGTGTGAACCTATCGTAGTAAAAAAGTGGGACGAATTAAATTATACATTCGGCTCGGGATGTTGACGTTCCTGTCAACCATAGCCACATATATCACATCTACAACATATGTATTTAACAATGATTAGGGAAAATTCGTAAAATGAGCCAAATTACGATAGAACCTACATTGTGGACTCTGCGTAAAGTATCGCCCCGGATCAGCCTAAGTATGCCGCTCCGGCTAACCCGGACAGACGATTTTCGCCTCCTGTTGATTTTCTGTTTCAGAAATCATTACTCTATACCTCTATTCCCCTGTGACGGAATGTGTCGGCCCGGATTAGCTTGCGCGGACTGCACAGGCTGATCTGGGTCGAAACATTACGCAGGGGCCATAATATTTTCTCGTGGAACGGCTCAACTCTTTATAATGAAAGTATAATTAATGACTAGAGTTGAAAATATTGTGGCAATTACGAGAAATTGCTAATCATGAGCAGTGTTTCCTGTTGTTAGCAGATGCGTCAAAATAAGTCTCCAAGTTGGAAGGATTTGACATCTGACTTTGCCATTTAAGTATGTTAACCCAGTCCAACATACAACACATCTGCAGCAGAAGATTTAATTTGATAACATGGAGGCAAAATATGAAAAAAAACCTCTCAGAATGATAGCATACATGTTACTATTTATTAGAGTTGAAAACATTGTGGAAAAACTAACTAAATGCTCATCAGTAGCATTTTTCCCTTTTGTCACAATGTTTTGAAAATTCGGCTGTTACAGATGCGTTAATATGCGTCTACAGGAGGGAAATAAGCCATTGAAATATGTTAAAACAGGAACGTGTACACTTACAAAAGGATTTTTTGCGTATAAATGCCAATCATAGAAAATGAACCACCTGCACTTTCATGCGAGGATTCAAATGCAAGTATTCATCAGAAATTTCTTGAAACATTCTGTAACTAATTGGCGAATAGCTTGAAACATTCTGTAACTAATTGGCGAATAGCTTGAAACATTCTGTAACTAATTGGCGAGTATCTTGAAACATTCTGTAACTAATTGGCGAGAAGCTTGAAACATTCTGTAACTTATTGGCGAATAGCTTGACACATTCTGTAACTATTTGGCGAATGGCATCAAACTATAACCCGACTGATCTGTTGATTCACCGATCGCGAATGCCCTATGGTTTGTTTTGGTTGTACTGCTGCTCAAATAAATATCGAAACTTGCTCTCGATGGAACGTTGAAAATCACAGTTTGATAACATAATGAAATGAGTGACATATTCACATCGATGTGTATATAACTAAAAGTATAACATTTACACAGAGAGGTCATATTTAACGACTATCGGATTGCATTGTGATGTCACTTCCGTTGAAACGCACCAGTTCGTGTACATTATTTTTGTTTAAAAAATAACCGTCCAGGATCGATCTTTTCAGTTTTCAGACACACAAATGAAACGTCTGTAAAAGAGTATTTGTTTTGTGGAAATTATTTGAAAGGCGTTAACTTACGGGTAAATAAATCATATATCATTTACGACCTGGATAAAACCAGAACACCTCGTGCATTCATTGATTCATGCATTTATGCTAGGGGATCGTTCGTCAGTATTTCTCGGAAAGTTTTAAGAATTTCCTACAAATTCCGCACACTTGGATCAGGTTATATGGAGGCAGATGTTTATTCTACACTTGTCATAACAATGATAAGGTCGGCTTTCATGGAGTGCTGCTTTTATGGTGGATTCAAAGTCTGGAGCTAAAAAACCCTTTCCCCATACAAGAAATCTGCTGCAGACGACACTTATTGAATAAAATTAAAAACATTGTGCCAACAAGAGAAATTGCACATTGTGAGCATTTTCTCCTTTTCGCAACATAGTTTTCAAAATTCGCCTGCTGCATATGCATAGGAAAGCGGTCTATTTGTGGGAAAGGGTTTATTCTTTAATTACTTTGTTCCGGGTTAATACGTTCCGGCATGGTTACGTCCATGGGGCGGATCATCCCTTGCATTGGACAGTAGTGTGCACTGTATCCAGATGCCGGTCGATTTGTCTCTTAAATTACTAGCTGAAACATGAAGTTTGGTAGTAGCAATAAAGTGGACTCGCGATAACTGGAACATGGTAAAATTCGAATATATCGTTTATCTCGAACCATTTCCTGAAACTGATTTGTCTTTAGAAAACAGCATAGCAACCGTTCTGCTTGCTCATACGAGCAACCAGGACTGCTGCTAGGCTGTTATTATAGGGATAATACACATTTTCGAGAGCGTGAACATCTGCGGACGCCCGCAAACTGTGTTTAACACATTTTAAGGGCGTCCGCAGATGTTCACGCTCTCGAAAATGTGTATTTTCGCTATTATTGCATAAAATAAGAGCTAACATCCAACATATAGTCCGCTGTAACGTTCAGTTGTACGATAACCGCCGATGAACACATGTCACAAGTTATGTTTTATATATCCACGAACCGGTCCTACATCAAGGTTGCCATCGCTGACTCGAATGGTTTTGGATTATGTTATGCTCTTTAACTGTGAGTCTATTGCATGTTACCGATTATCAAGTTAAAGAAGGTGATGTTATTGTTAACCCAACAATTGCTCCTATTCTAGGAGAGATGGAGTGTCCATGCTTTGTTTATTTTAGACGGTGCCCGGGTAATGCATATGTAAAACATCTAACCGGTCTGAAACGGCACGTACGCGCGAGAATCGCTTTGTTTATACACGTTTTCTCGCCGTTTACGCCCGGTTTTTGCAATGTTTCTGTATCCCTTAAGCGGGCGTAAAACATAGATTTTATGCAATAATATATATTATGATTGTAAAAATGGGTTTGCTTTTTAAAACACACACTTATGTAATGAAAAAATTACAAACAAAGCCTACGAACACTGGAACGTCGATAAGTATTTGATGGTTCCCTGTTCGAGTATCGAGATCTCGCGAGTCCATTGTAGTATATTTATTGTTATCTATATGTCACAATGCACCAAATAAATTCCTTCTTTGTTTCCATGTAAATCAACCAGTTTCAACGCGCAAATGTCTCACTTTCGTATCGATTTACAGGTACAACACCCTATATCATGGAAAAGAGCTACCCCAAAGCCTTAAAATAATCAAAAGAAAATTGAAAGGGGGAATGCGATTCATGTAATATGCAAGAAGAAATTCACCCAGCGAGGATGGACGAAACTGGTTTTTCACATACTCTTGTATCACTTTCAAACAAGGTCTAATCAATATACAGTGCATCCTATACATATATATGAATGAATATACGTTTAATCTCACTGTCATATAGTCAATGCACCCTGGTGAAGGTATACACTACGTTTAGGGACTATTTCGCTGTAGTTTCAGCATGGCCGCGGAATTATTTGGTGTAATTTGGCCTATAGAACGACCTGTAGTTGTAGTAAAATTGTCTCAAAGTCGATAGGGAACCAACATTTCTTACAGTTATTATAGTTTTTAGAAATCGTTGTCTTTTCCTAAAATTTATGTACAGTATGTGTTGTTATCATCGTAATTCGTCAATTGGTGGCTTATTGTGAAGCAGTTATAACTGCTTCTTAAATGATATACAGCAAATACAGGTTCGCACTGAACCATCGGTATACTGTATAGTGTTTATTAAAATAAGCTTGTTAGTTATACATTTCTAATTAATTAATTTATTGGGGTTTTACGCCGCTTTCAACATTATTTCAGTTATATCACGGCGACAGTTCACTTATTCATAATCTCTGGGTAAACAAACCAGTACTAGGCTAGAAAATGTGCCTTGCCCAAGGACACTCCACCATGACTGTAGTGCCGCGACCGGGGATCGAACCCGGGACACCCGGTTCGAAATCCCCGACGCTAACCACTCGATCACAGCGTATTCCTATATATATATATACATTTCTAAGAAGGAAACAGTGGCAGTTTACGAAAAACAAACCTCTCATTTTCTAAAGACATATCCGTTCCAGGAAAATGGTCGATATATTCGGATAATCGCATGCTTGAATGATCTCGTGTTCACGTAATGTATTGCCTATAGTTTCACACACGTGAATCCGCCGTGGTCGAGTGGTTAGCGCCGGGGATTTGGAACCGGGCGTCCCTGGTTCTAGCCCCAGTCGAGGCAAGGCAATGATGGTGGAGTGCCCTTGGGCATTGGGCAAGACACATTTCCTAACCTAGTACTGGTTTGTTTACCAAGGGATCATGAATAAGTGAACTATCGCCGCGATTGAAATAATGTTGAAAACGGCGTAAGTCCCAAATAAATAAATAAAAAGTTTCACACACATTGTCTATAAATATCACAGATATAATTCGCCAGGGCGAACATCAATATGACTTTAACAATTCATGTAGAGGGTCACTGAAGGAACAATTCTGCTAAATTATCTTGAATTCCGGCGAGAACGTCAGAAGGGTGGAATTATAAAAAGAAATGTCATATTATCTTCTTTCTGATACCGCCTGGTCACCATGTTTTTCAACCAACTTTGTAAAGGGTCCCCAAAAGAACATTTAAGCTAATTAATTTATAAAGCAAACAAGAATTTTAAAATAGAAGGCATCCACATAATTAATGCAAACAAAACCAACAAAACAAATTCAAAACTGAAATTATGACCATTATGCTTTGCTACTATGCAAGTGTGCTAAAAAAAATCACAAATCATGACAACATATGAAACTGACTTTTGACTGTGTGACTGTTGAAATACTTATTTGCCTATTAAAGGGGGATAACTCTTTGTAGAAGAGGTTGATCTGAACTGTGTGTATCCTTATAAATGGCAATATGTCTTTACTATGTAGTATGTAATTCATCGGCCTTTAAAAGAGTGTTCATCTTTTGCGTTAAGTTGTCCATTTCACATGACCCGTTGTCGATTATTGTGTCAGCTATGTTGTATTAAACATAAACAAATAGAAAGAAATACATTACTATTGATGATAACATTTATACCTCTACCTACAAACCAAAAGCAAAAACATATTTAGACAATAAATATGATTTATTAGTGCAAATACTCCAGTTTTTATTACAAATGACCTCACCAAAACATTTCCTAAATATCACGAAAAGGGCCATAACATGTAAAACATGTGTAAAAACAAAATATAAATAGTAATTTTCACAAAAATGAGAATGCACAAAGAAAGCATCTACAGTAATACCTCTTTTCACATTTATGATGTATTCATAAATGAGTAGACGTTGGTTCTTTAATATGAGCCAAATATTGTTTACAACAAAGACAATGCATTCCTTGATCAACTATAAGAGATGTATTCAAGCATAACGCGAACATATTGTAGAAGTTGTATCGTTGTTGTTGTTGGTTGGCGGTGTTTACCATCGCGCTCGGCATTAATGCCATTTGGCGAGCAAAGGTAATAGTTTACAACAAAGACAATGCATTCCTTGACCAACGATAAGAGAGGTGTTCAAGCATAACATATTGTAGAAGTTCTATCTGATATGTAAAGTGCATATAAAGTGTATTAGCGTATATAAGTTTTATATGCAACATTTGGTGCCATTTTCTTGACAAATTATATGGTTACCAATGAAATGCAAATATTGCATTAATGTGGCAAATTTCGTGCTTATAAATAATTTAAATGAAATGCAATAATCCGGTTCTTATACATTATTCGTGCTAATGATGTTAGTATTCACCACTTAAAACAAGTCACTACTAATGATGCCATCCCTGTGGCATATTAAGGTCAATATTGACGTCTGATCTGATAAATCCATTAAAACAAATTCAAATAATTAAGCTAGAATTAATTAAACATGATATACGAAACAAGAAATATCTTTAAAAAAGATAAACGGCGATCAATGTGAGAAAACACTATTATTAAATTTAAATATAAAAAAATTGCGCAATAATCTATTTGTTAACCAAAGGCTAATCGGCTATATCCATCCAGCTTCAGTTTCTAAATAGATTATCAAGGCCGAGAATACGTCACATGACTTCAGATTACGTGAGGTTCTCAAGGGGTGTACACGTTTCAATTGACGATAAATAACTGAAAGCTTATCACTGTTTCAAAAAAAAATAATATTATGCACTTTTAAAAATACTATTTTTCATACGTTTTCACTGGGTTTTTTTTCACAAAAAATTATTTCTTAAGGGAAATAATTAAAGGTTAGTATGCAGAACATTTCATTCTAAACGTTCCCCTTATTAGTGCCTCTCGTAGGATCGCCAACCTAACTATGAACCAATCAAAACGTTTAATTTCCTTTATTTCTTCGACATTGTTCATTAAATACAACATTTGATTTGTCTACAATCTAGATAATTTGTTTATACATCTAGGTCAAAACTGAGGTTAAGACAGCTATCGCCGAAAAAAATACACGGATGGTGTTTGGAATAAAACATGAATAAAAGTCAATGCCATTCAAAACTGAGCTAATTAATATACTTGGAAGTAAGTCTACAGTCTATTTTTAGGTATAAATGTTACTTGATATTTGATCAGATCGACTCACTTCTATAACAACATTACGTATCGCAACAGACCAGAGATAGAGCAAATGGACATTTGTAGTATTTTTATAGCCTATTGAAGAACCATAACGTGTCTGTTTCCATTAGGTCTACGGAATTTTATGACAAATAAAATCGTGTACTCTTTTTCTCTTTGAACTGTACCAGGCAAAAAGGAGTAATAAACGTGGGTGAACATGTTGAATAATTTGACGTTTCCTTACATAGCGGTTAAATTAACTCGTTTTGCTGAGTTGTTTTTTTACACTATCGTGAGAAAATGAAACATTAATGCAGTATTTGTTCCCCGTCTATTTTCAATCTTATTTTCGTTTAATATTTAAATACATATGAGCCGTCCCGTGAGAAAACAAACAAACCACATCGCAGTCCGCGCAGACTGACCCGAGCCGACACGTTCCGTTTCAGGGGGAGGAGGTATAGAGTAATGATTCCTGAAACAGAAAATCAACATGGGGCTAAAAGTGTCTGCCCGGATAAGCCTGCGCGGCATGCTTAGGCTGATCCGGTCGATACTTTACGCAGAGTCCACAATGTTGGTTTTCTCGCGTGATGGCTCATACTTCGATTATACAACAAACATCCTTTATTTATAAGTCAATAATAATACTCAGATCTCTTAATAGGGTGAGTTTTGCATGTTCCGAAATCCTTATTTGACCCTCTAACCCCACATCAAGGGTTTGGTTGGATAATAAGAGAGATACCAGGGGAACAGAGCTGTAATACTTCTCCTTATATGGACTTATTTTTTTTAAAAAAAAAAGGTCTCAGAACAGAACGTCGAGTACAGATGGTTCGCTTCAACATTTCCAAGCAGAACAGTGTTTCAAATTAACCAATGTTAGCACATTCATGACAAGTGTAGACAACGACCATCATGCGCATCTGCGCACTCTGATCCAAATGCACACTATTTGACGAATATGTCTTGAAACCTTCTGATGCGAATTGTTGATCAGTGTCATGGTAGATTAATCCGCGCGGATGTGGTGTGTTTGTTTTTCTAGAACAACATTGTAAATAGGCTCTAACATAAGATCTTGAAATAAACATGGTTTCTAACACACACAAGCACACACTTGTCAATACACAAGTATAGTCGCAGCATTATATTACATGTATGATCATGGGATGAATCATTTAAGTTGAATCCCATCACTCAATTATATCCCATCGACACTAAAAGCAATTTGCGTGATCTTACATTATCATGTCGTCTTAGGATTGCTTTCAAGTGTCCATCGCCATTGGCCAATAAATGAATAAAACATGACTGCAAAAGTAATACGTAATCACTGCTCTTTGATGTACATGCCAATACGCATTTATGTACATGCCAATAATCATCTATCGGTGCCCTGGTATACTTTGGAGCTTGTATATCATTTACAAACATTATTGATTTGAGAAGCGTCTATCGAAATGGAGTCTTACGGCGTCTCCGTATCGGCAGTACTGGAAGATGGGTTTTATTCATATGTTACATGTAGTGCTACTTTACGTGTAGGCGGACATGGACGGGTCGAATTGCTTTATTCTGGTATATGTAGTATATGTAAATTGTTAGTGTTATGTTCTAAACTTATGAAACTGTATGTGTTTTTCTCGTCAATGTATATATGTTCATGACATATGTATATGTTTACGGCAATGTAAATTAACTTTATATGCCGAATAAATAAACTTTGAAACCTAGTATTGGTATAATTAACAGAACTGTTGGTAAGTTTATCCTAACACAATCGCATCAGTCGTAGTGCTATCGCCCACAACCCTGAGAGCCAGGACAGGGAACCACTACCGCATTTGTTTAAGTATTTGGTATGACCCGATTAGGGTTCGAACCCTGATCTCCCTCTCTCGAGGCGGACGCTTTAACCACTAGCACACAGGAAATGCTTTAGTGAAACTGTATGTCTGCAATGCTCACATGAGTTGTAAAAGGAACGCAGACGGAACGAGGCTCTGGGTCGATTGACGCGACTTATTTAAATGTAGTATCTTGTTCCTACCATACGTCATTTTAAATGTGGTAGACAATTCCCCGTATTCCCAAATGATTCTACCAAAATGAGGGCTTACTCAAGCAGTCTAACAGAAAGCACTGTCAATGAAAGAACTCTTAAATTCATCCGGTCAAATCGTTTTTATCCGCAATTTTAGATTTTACTTCTGACTGATAGTCGATGATTATAAGTTACATAATCAAATAATGCATGACATATTAATTCGACCTAACTTAAATACAAACCGTGATACAGTTACATATTCTAAAATAAGATACAGTTTTTTCTAACAAAAAACTGCCGACTGAAACTGCCTGGTTGACCGTTTGATTACTAATGCCAACACTTTATGGTCGATATGTTTTCATAAGAATTATAGTATGACGTCACTTATAATTCCCGTGTGTAAGCCTGATATATTGCAGGATTTACCACGATCAGTCAAGTTAGAATTCTTATTATGTTTAATAGTACCTTTAATTGGCGTTTATAACAGAACTTTGTTCCTTATAATAAGACAACATCTCAGTACCTTTACATTTGTAAAAGAACAGGGTTCTATTTTATAAAATAGGTTACAACGATATATATATGAGATTTTGGACTCTGCGTAAAGTATCGCGGTGCGAATACTGGTTAAGTCCTCAGGAGAGAAGACATTGAGCGTGAAAACTTGAAGTTGCCAAAATATTGATTGATTGATTGATTGATTGATTGATTGATTGATTGATAGGGGGGTCTAACGTCGTTTTCAACAATGTTTCAGTCATATCACGGCGGGCAGTTCACCTTCTCATATATTTCGTGGTTTTCTCACACCAGAACTCCACACAACATACTTTCCAATCAAATGACTGCTTTTTGCTGTTGCCAAACGAAAGGACAGCATAGAAGTAGTCAAGCACACACACAATCTGTATGAACATATTCTATTAAAGCATTCTTTATCGATCATACATGTACCTTGCCCTATAAGTTTTTACTGAATTCTTCAAAATTTAAAATATCGAAGTGAAAAAGAAAAGGCAATCTAGACTAAAGAATCATTGTACATATAACAACATTGAAGGCAATTCTATCATTTCCCCATCTTATTCCCAAACAAAAGCCGAGTTTGTTTACAGTCGTTTTTTATCGATTTGGTAATGGAGACGGTTAAAAAAACTTAAAACCCTGCATTAAAATAACTTTTTTTAAAGTGCTACTGTGGGATTTATCAATGATTCATTGAAACAGTATCACATCAATCATATAAAGTCGTCTCACTCAAATATATTTACGCTCCCTGGTTCTTAATATTTTCTGAACGTCTCCGTGGTGTAGCGTAGCTCTTGGGAGCGGGGGACTATGGTTCGATCCCTGGTCAGGTCAATTCAAAGGCTTTAACACAAGGGGCAATATGACCCTACATCGATCAACTGAGTGGTAGAATAGAGCAAATGTGTAAATGCTAATTTATGGATTTTTTTTTATATTAAAGGTGGGAATGAAACTGCAAGGAGTGGACAATGTAAATGAAACAGCTTATCAGTAAAGGACGTCTGTAAAAACAAGGCATTACATATTTTAACAATTTGAAAGAGGAGCACCAAAGAAACATTCCTGTGACTTTCGGTTGATATCGGTCAAATGGTTTAGAATGAGATTTTGTTTGAAGCTTAAAGTTCATTTTACCACTTTACTTAAACCGTGTGAAGGCTTTCTTTTTCAGCCAATCAATATGGATTTTTATTCTAAATAATCTTGATATCAGACAAGCAATTTCATAATTATGGAATTTTAAAGTGTTGTTATGTTGCCCTGTTTCTGATGCCGTCTGGCTCCCATATTTTCAAAAAAATCAATATGGATTGAACACTTTCTGAAAAAGGTCACCGAAGGAACATTTCTACAACCTTATATTTGAATCCGACAAGTGAATTAAGAAGATAAGAGTTATAAGGATTTTGGACATTTTTCCCTTTCTTTAGGCGCAGCAATCAAAGTTTTGCATATAATTTAAATATCTGTACAATTTGAAAGAGGGCCACCAAAGGAGCATTCGTGCGAAGTTTGGACTTAATCGGTATTGTGGTTAAGGTTACAATACACCAACAAAATTCTTCTTTGTTTCCATTTAAATCGACCAGTTTCAGTCCTCAATTGTCACCTTTTCTAAGCGCTTCTCATGTAGAAACACCACATATCATTGAAAAGTGTTACCTCCTTGATTTAAAACAATCAAAAGCAAATGTGGGGTCATGCATTATGCAAGAAAGAACTCACCAGGCGAAAATTGTCATTTTGGACCAAATCGGGCCCGGACAAAACCGGTGTTTAGCATTCTCTACTTTCACTTTCAAACAATGTCAAAATACTAAAAGTGATCAAATCAATCATTTCCAGTGCATCATTTACACATTCACAATGCATTTAAACTCAATGTCATATATTTAATACATTCTGGTGATGGTATACACACATTTCTACACAAACAAAGTTTTTTTTAGGGATTATAGTACAGCGGATGTATTTAGCGTAATTTGACCTTAAGGATGGAATGGCATTTAAAGCTAACAGTTTAATTTACCCTCCTCGGATGCCGCCAGATAGCAATGGATTGAACAAATTCTGTAAAGGATCACTAAGGGAATATTTTTACCAATATATCTTGAAATCCGACAAGGAATTTTATTAGAATTAAAAGTTTTATTTTTTTGCCCCTTTTCTTGTTTCACCTGACTGCCATAGTTTTCAACCAATCCATATAGCTTGAATTTTTTTGTCGATGTCATCCAATGAACATTTCTACTAAATTATCTTGGAACAAATTATGTAAAGGATTACTAAGGGAATATTTCTACCAATATATCTTGAAATCCGACAACGAATTTCATTAGAATGAAATGTTTTTTATTTTGCCCCTTTTCTGGTTCCGCCTGGCTGCCATATTTTTCAACCAATCAATATGGCCTGAAATTGTTGACGATGTCATCCAATGAATATTTCTACCGAACTTTCTTGGAATTTGGCAAGCGCATTGAGAATAAAAAGAATTGTTAAGCTTCCCCCTTTCTGATTCCACAGCAACCAAAGTTCTACATAGATTGTTCATCTTTGGATATTTTTGATGACGGACAACTAGGAAACATTCCTTTGGAGTTTGGTTGAACTAAGAAGAGTAGTTTCAGAGAAGAAGATATGAACAAACGACGTTCGATCAGCGATAACAATATATCACTTTGAGCTTTCGGCTCAGGAGATCAAAAATGTTAGAATTGGTTTCCTTCAATGGTGCTCAGGCTTAGACTTGCAGGTCTGATGAATTAGTGTCATGATACATACATGTACACTATAAGTACTTGAACTTTACTTGTCAGTTGCCGTTGGCCAAGTTTTTAAACGGATCGAAATACCTTCAATAATGTCAGTTGAGGGTAACCCAGGGAAGATTTCTGCCAAATCATTTTCAAAACGGGACTTTTTCCTTTGAACAAAAATATTCTTTTAAAGTTTTCACTTCATTATGTTTTTACTAACAACCACTAACAACTAATCCACCCACCTTCCACCTTCATTTCGAAAAGAATTCGAGGAAGACGCCCTGATGATGACGCATTGTAGCTGCATTAATATCTGACAAGGTATAGATTATTAAGTATAGGTTCATCAAAGACTAATATTATGAATTTACAATGATATATGACAAATAAACATGATTGTGATGCATGTGCTGCATAACTTGTTTCTGATGTATTATATGTCTACTCCCATCTTCTCTCTACTACTCATGACCTCTGTTGCCTCCCTTGTTCTACTATGAACGGGATGGAGATGTATGCCATTGATTCCTAATATAGAAGACGTACACATTTACACGTGTCGCAATGCTCGTCATGAACCGTTGACAATGCATAACGGATGTGTGTTCATAAATATAAGTCCCACCCAATTCGTCAAATAGAACCGGTGTAGTGTTAATTTCACGGCTACATGTCGACTGTGTTGCATTTTCTCCGTTGCGCATGGCATTTGTACGAAACATACACAATCTCACAGATATACAAAATGTTATGCCACACCGGTATTGGAACTCAATAGAAGTTTTGCGGATACCCACCGTGTCCTGCTACAATGTCAGTCTGAAACCATGAAAGTTACTTTAAAGGTCGTGCCATACAAATGGCGTCAGGACCAGTAGTAGTGACTTATATCCTTGTAGTTTCGAATATAACGAGGGCTTGGCGTGAAGCGGTTGTAACTAAATTTAATTTGTTTTTGCCACTGTTAATCACCTCGCCATGAAGTCTTTATAAGCCCTAAATCCTTTTTCTTGGTAAACAGTGGAAATTTAGTTGCCATTGCTCATTTCTGAGCAATGGCACCTAAATTTGCATTGTTTACAAATGGGTCAAAATTGCCCCTAAACCAGGGATTTCAAAATAGGTTTTTAGTTACAACCGTTTCACGCCAAGCCCTCGATAAGGTCGATATTCTTGCACATCAGATGTTAAGATGGGTTTGATTGAAAATATGTCAAGGCATGATCTTTTTCGCTATTTTGATGACTTGATTCCAGTGGTTTTTAAGTAACATTTGAGCGACGCCATACACAATTTTATATTTAGAAGAACAAATTCTGATTAACTATTACCAGTACAGTTACTAAATGACCAAAAATATTTGTCATACAAAAAAAAAAAAAAAAAAAAAATCCAGAAATTCCAGATTGTTTCTTACTCTGTTTATGAAAAGAATCTGGAAGTTTTTGTCCTATATAAATTATTTCTTTCTTACCTCAATGTCTCTCTGTGTAGTCCATGATATATGCATAATTGAGCCGTCCCCCGAGAAAAACCAACATAGTGGACTTTGCGTAATTTATGGACCCGGATCATCCAAAGCATGTCGCGCAGGCTTACCTGGGTGAACACTTTTCACCTCCTTTGGATTTTGCGCAGGCTGATCTGGTCAATACATTACGCAGATGCCATAATGTTGGTTTTCTTGCGGGACGGCTCATATTATAAGTTCTACGCAATGAATGTTGTAATACATTGTATTATTCAACCTCATTTCAAGCAGCAGAAGAGAATTGTAGAAAGCGTGCACATTGTTAGTGCATGAACGTCAACAACAACTAAACAAATATATTGATTGTTAAAGACTAGTATAACTCCAGCAGATACAAACTAATACGGAACATGTCTTTGTTTCAAGACAGGTTGGTGAAAGGAACACGCATATAGCACATTTATCATTATAAAAATGAATCCAATGATAGTAAATTATCCGAAAACAGAATTGTTAGACTTACATAGCGTGCTCCAAAAAGAGATATAAGGTAATTTATTTCATCATTATCCTATATCGTCATTCTTCAGAGCAAATCTAAATTCATGAACTCCGTAACCGCTATGATATTGAGGAATTCCATGTTTTTATAAAGAGCAAATTAGTTGTTACCCTCTGAAATTGCTATTTTACATATATCTATATATTCTTATTACAGTGGAAAATACGTGGCCTATTACATGTATGTTAGTGTCTCATAGCTCAAGTCCAAACAAATAGGCAATTTGCTAACCAATTTCTCTTTAGCAAAATAAAATCACACTAAATTATATATATATCTTCAACTATATGTACAACTCGGAATGAACCAATACTAAAGATTTAATGATATTCACTTATTTTATATTTAAAAACTGCTGTAAAAATACAGTAGACTCGCGATAACTCGAATAAGTGATACATTGAACTAATTCCTGGCACGGATCTGTCTTTTGTAAACCACATACATAGCAGCATAATTCTGACTGTGCTGTTTTCTTGATATGATTTAATCACCGGCCAGCTTTTCATAACAAACATTAGAGTACAAATTAATTGCGAAGGTGAAAATAAATTAATTAATTGACCAGAAATCGAAGGATCATTCGACCACGTAAATAACTCGAAGTAAATGATTGATCGAGTTATCGGTAATCGACTGTAATATGCAAAGAATTGTATGTACTCGTGACCGAACTGGTTTTTTTTTACTGTTTAATACAAATATTTACATAAATAAATTGTAATTTTTCAATGACCTGTTGTTGTTTTTTACAAACTGCAAGAAGATACATTTTGACTGTGTTTCTTTTTTATTATTGGAGTTTTACGCCGTACCATTACAGTTATACCACGTTGACAGTTCATTTATTCATGAGCCCTGGTTTAACAAACGAACATGTGCTTTGCCCAAGGGCACTCCACCATGACCGTCGTGCCGCGACTTGGGATTGACTGTGTGTATATGTTCGATAATGTAAAATCTAACACTCTGCAACATCACGCAATCTGGTTGTCAAACTGTCATGCTATAATCAGTTTTAATCAAATAGCGTGAATATCTATAGACAGTTGGTGTCTTATAGTTATGACTGAAACACGTTCGGTCACAATATAGACAATCTATTTAATGAGATTGATTCAATAACTCTGTTTAAATCAATTATGCTGTTTATTAAATATACATTGCATAAACAACTTGATATTTCGAACGAACAATGCACCCTAAAATGCAAATACGAATGACCAGGGGTCTTTAAATGAGCTCGTATGTATTGTTTGTCTCATTAAATTACATTATTAAGATCAGACAGTGAAACATACTTGCACATATCATACTTCCGTACTGGGCAATATTCTAGAGCATACAGTGGGAGACAGTGGAGCAGTGGTAGATCACCAACTTCTCGTACTCAGGGTCCTGGGTTCGATCCAGTGGTGAGCGAGTTCTGCCTTTGGTGGGATTTTTCTACACAAACGTCGAGGGTTCTGCTAATGTTTTTCGAAAGCAGAAATATTGCAAAAAGCTTGTTTCGCAATCCATGTAAAATATATAAGTTTAAAATACACAAGAGTGAGTCCGCCTCGTGAGCTTGAGTGAAACGTCCGATCCCGGGTAGCATCATCCTTAAATGGTAATCGTGACTTCCCATATTAGCTCTAAGGACGACTGACCAACTGGCAACACGTTGAACGTATCTGTATTACTTGTAATTTACAAATGGCATTCCAAGCTATTAAGAAAATAATGTTGCATGCGACGTGAGAAACACCATTCAAACAAAGTTAGTGATCGAAAGAGACACAGCACGCTTTTAAAGTTCTTCAATTCAAATAATATAGACTCTTATCAGACACTTAACACGACAGTTGTCTTTTTAATATATACAGTTTGAAGTCCCTCGGACCTCACATTTTGTTTATCGAGTACATCCTTCAACATGTAACATTATTACAATTCCTTGGCTGGTTTGCAAAGACTGATCCGAGCAGACACATTCCGTCTCAGGGGAATTGATGTATTGAGTGATGATTCCTGAAACAGAAAATCCACAGGAGGAAAAAAGTGTCTATGCTTAGGCTGATCCGGGTCGATACTTTACGCAGAGTCCACAATGTTGGTGCGGCGATAGACATCTGCGTAATGTATCGACCAGATCAGCCTGCGCTGTCCGCGCAGACTGATCCGGCCGACACATTCCGTGTTAGTGGGATAGATTTATAGAGTAGTTATTCCTGAAACAGAAAATCCACAGGAGGCGAAAAGTGTATGTCCGGATTAGCCTGCGCGACATGCTTAGGCTGATCCGGGTCGATACTTTACGCAGAGTTCACAATCTTAGTTTTCTCGCGGGACGGCTCACATGTTGAATATGTAAACAACTCAACACTACAATGCCCTTGAATTCATTTGACGTTTTTTTATTAAATAAAAGGCTGCAATTCAATTAAATCAAATTGATTTATTAAATTGTAATAAAACGTAAAACAACACCGTAAAGTACTGGTGCTAGATATTGGAACGACTGTTTAAATTGATTTAAACAAACCAATCACGACATTTGGATATCGCCAGTCAATAGTTTCTTCTTTTATAGACACACCATTATTTCATTGGCGACCGAAAACAGAAACATACGTAAATAAGGCGTTACGGTAGTCATCACACCACCACCTGTTGTTTTATTAGTTATACATATTTCTAAGCATTTCACTCTTCGGGAAATATTCGTATTTATCAATCCGAATGACGCTTTAATCGGATGCACAGTCCTTAAACTGATTGTTGTGTACAAAGCAGTTAATACTGGTTTATTGAGTATATAGTGCATGTATAAAACGCATACCTACAGTTGCTTGCTCTATGTTGTTTCTGAACAATGTCAGTAGATTAAAGCGATCAATTCATAGAGCTAATGGGTAAGCCAGAAGTTGAGCCACGTTGGCATTACAGGCGGTATTTTACATTCGCTTTTCTGACTCGTTTAGGATATAGTCGTCTTTGAATGATACAAAATAAGTAGAACAGACATTCTACTTGGGGAAAGCTATATTTGATTATTTCTATAAAATAACAAAGAAAATGAGATTATCTGACTTATTCCTCACAGAAAGGTGTAAGATTTTTGCATATGTTATCATTTAATTCTAGACCCGCACGAAGGCTGGCGCTACATTCTTATTATACTGACTCTGGACAAGAATATACACATTTCCAGCATAATACGTATAAGTCTCTTGAATTCATCCGGCCTAATATACTGCAGGGTTTGTACGGATTTTACCAGTCGGATTACTTGAAATGATGATCTAAGATGATTGCTTAAATGCATGATAATTATTATTTAGAACTTTTCTGGTAATTTGATAAGCGGCGCATTGCACCCAGTGGCATTATGCTTGTTATTGAGAAACTAAAATATCTTAAGTAGTAGCATAACATTGACTACCCCTCTTACAGGAAGGCAAAGTATGTAGATGTAGCGCTTTGGTCTGATCTTCGTTTTCTTTCATTTTACGTAAAGTTCGTTAAAATTCTATGGTGAAACCTAATCGGAAGATTGTAACTTTATTGATCACCAATAAGAATTACAAGACAATGAAGTTTTCAAAACGGAATGATAGTGAATATCTATATAGACATATAAAACTGCAGACAACGGTTTTCAAAAGCACAGTAATACAATACATCAATAAGACGTCGGCTATTTACATATGTTGTCTTGTGGCGCCAAACATAATAACAAATTGTAATAGACATTGGCATCATGTCTGACGGACCTTCGATTTTTTTTCTTCCTACTTCTGTATGACTGTAAATAAATAAATAAATATATATATATATATATATATATATATGCATTACCTCTCAGAAATAGTTCTGTTCATATGCGTGCAAACAATTGTGCCAAACAAAATAATATTTAACACACCTTATGACCGTTTCCATAAATACTAAATGCATAGGCAAGGAAAGTCTATGTATTTTATAACAATGAATTATGAAAGTAGTTTATTTGGTTTAAAAGTTTTAAGAAAAGTGTATTACGACTTCAATACATGAGAGGTGAACGAGATAAATAACTATGGAGATTGTGTCGATCCAGATCAATATGAGCATTTTTCAAACACTTTGATGGATGATATTTAGGATAAACTGTATTCAATTTATTTAGAGAAGTTTAAAATGTACGGATTTACATTTGAATTTTTGAAGACAGGAGTTATCCTAATCCGGCAATAATAAAGCACCATGGTTTCAGTGTTCGCCACTACTCCTATTTCTTATTTTTCATGTAGACATTCACATGTTTACTGGCCTGACTCAATAACCAAAGTTCAAAAACGGACATGTTACCTGTTCTTGTTAATGTAATGCTCTTGTGTATATTTTCAATTGTGTTTTGGTTTTATAGCCAATCCTGCTAACGAGGAAATTATATATTAATTTCTTGTCCAGTCACCTGCCATGCATGGCAATCAACAATGGAGGATGATACTGAAGTTTCAGTCTCGTCGACCATTCATGGATGATGTTATTGAAGCTCATGTTCAGTCTCACCGACCATTCATGGATGATGTTATTGAAGCTCATGTTCAGTCTCACCGACCATGCATGGATCATGTTATTGAAGCTCATGTCCAGTCTCACCGACCATTCATTTATGATATTATCGACGTTCATGTCCAGTCTCACCCACCTGCCATGGCCAATGTTACGGAAGTTCATGTTCAGTCTCACCGACCTGTCATTAGGATTGTTACTGAAGTTCTTGTTTCTTGTTCACTCTTCCAACCCATTAATGGTCCATGCTACTGAATGTCCTGTCCAGTCTCACAATCCAGTTACGAACGATGTTACCGAAATACATATACAATTTCACTAATCAGTCATGTAGAATGATATGAAGAGAGAGATAGAGAGAGACAGATGGAGAGACAGAGAAACAGAGACAGACAGACAGACAGAGAGGAGAGAGAGACAGAGAGGAGAGAGAGGGAGAGGGAGAGAGATAGAGATATATATATATAGAGAGAGATATATACCGATTATGCTACCAGGGCTCGGCTCGAAACATACAGGAAACAACTAGAGAACAATAACAACCATATATTTAATAACATACTAAAGCCTGTTTTGACGTGACGTGACTCGTATTCGTGTATATTGATGTATATTGATGTATAACACCATGTTGAAAAAATAACTCTGTTTAACATTGACATTTAATTCTCATCTGAAACAGCTTTATTAATTGTTTTCTACACTATGTCAGCTATGTTTAACGTCACTTGATAGTTAAAGCCTGTTGCTCGCACGTTTATTAAACGAAATGCTCGATCAGATGAAAGTTGGCCAAGTAAGGTACATATGCATTTATTCAAGATTTATATCCCAGAGACCATTCTTAATTATAGACTAAAGTTATTGTACTCTTTGTTATTATTGTCTAAAAGAGAGAGAGAGAGAGAGAGAGAGAGAGAGAGAGAGAGAGAGAGAGAGAGAGAGAGAGAGAGAGAGAGAGAGAGAGAGAGAGAGAGAGAGAGAGAGGGTTTACATGTTTTCGGTATATGATTGGTTGTTTAGTGTTTTACGCCGCTTTAAACAATTGTTCAATTATATCACGGCGTGCCCTGGGTAAGTTACCAGTACTACAACAGGGCAGCCATTCTTTTCGGCATAGGAAAAGTCGTCATTGCCAAGGAGCGAAGTAAGACTTTGCAAGTAAGTATGAATATAACATTACGATCACACATCACAGTATGAAGGTCATTCAAATTTTTGTTCTGTTTCGTTCGCTGACTGAGAAAGTTTCACGATATTCTAAATTATTCTAGGATATTCTATTCTATATTAATTATTTTGCACAATGTCTATTGTAGTCTATTCTGATTAACACCGACGCATAACAGATACAACTATTACTTGTAAACTCTATTATATCTCTACCTCCAAGCTAAACATTTCACTCTAAAATCATCATAACATTTAAGTCACACGATATGGTTCAAATTTATTTGTTTTCGTTTTCGGATGCTTTATATAGAATTGCACAACAATGTATTATGTATACAGTCATTTAACAATAATTGAACAGCAAAAAGATGCTGCCATTGTGTATATACTGAAATCATGAGATTTGTATATTGATGCCGTCACCATTTTATGGCGAATATATTTTTACGATAATTCAATAAACAAGCAAATCATTTCGTGTTGTTTGCCCGGAGATTAATTTATTTACAAAAAACATTCGACTTATTATATGATGGTGTCAATTCATGTCAATTAAATTGCGCAAAGCCACCGGCCATGTGTAAACTGGACATCTCAATATATCGTATGCTGGCTGATTCCTGCCACTTAGTGTTTGCGTGGTTCCAGCATAGCAACTATGGAACATATCGTTCTGGCTTGGTGGCGCCCACAACAACTGAAATTAATCGACTCTTCTATAGTATATGTACTCCTCGCGTACATGTCAAATTTACTTATTTGAGGTGTTGGTGCCACGCCAACACGAAAATACGGAATTTCAGCCACAATGTGATCAAGTTAAAGGTATATTTATTGTTGTAATTGCATAATAATTACTTCTTTTAGGCGCCAATACGACAATATAATCTGGCATTCTATCGTGTTAGCGAGTTCTCCGACACACGAATTAGACTTAAGTTGTTCCGCCGTGTTGGTGAATGGATAACCAAAACAGGCCAAACCTTATTTATTGTATAGGCGCCCACGCCACTATTCAAAATGTGTCTTATAAGGTTTCTTGGTGGGGCGCCATCACCGGAATGACACATTCTTTATTTATCGTGTGGGCGTGTAATTTTCTGTATTTTTGTGTTGGTGCCCTGCAGTGGTCCGATTTGAAAATAATGATGCGCCAAAAATCCTTGGGTGACCCTCTACCAAGATTATTAAAATTATTCCGATACGTTGAAAAACATCTCACTAACATAATTACGTATGCGCAGCAGACAGCGTTTGAAAACATTTTGGCTAAGGGATACATATATTGAGCAATTTCAACTTTTACAACGATACTATCAAACCTATTCAATAATTAAACTTTCAGTTATAGAGATGTCCAATACTTTGGCAAAGCTGAATTTAAAGTCTTCGGCTGCAGATTTCTTGTATATGGGAAAGGCTTAATCTACCCGTGTCGTGCTATTTATACCGTAAGATCACGAAATAACTTCTTACAATTTGTTTTCTTTATTTCTATAAATAGGGACATATTTTAAAAGGTCAAAAATACATAATTTAGACTCTGAGCACTCAGCTTATTAGTTTAAGTTTTGATCTCGGAAGAAAAGATCCAAAATATGATTGGACTGTACGGATATTACTCTACGTCTTTTGCAAAGGATGGCAATTGTGATGGTGTGAACTTGTGTGGTAATGTTTAGTCTAAAACTCATGACATAATCACGCTATTTGGTAGTAAAAATGTCTTACTATAATTAGTTTTAAGCACACACCGTAAAATAAAAATATACGGATGGCATTGGTGGATAATATTGTTATTGTTACAACGTGAAAACTCGTTTTCCTATTTTACAAAACCATTTATTTTTGAAACCTGACAATTTTGGGAGAGATGATGTTTTCTTGCCATTAAGTTTGTCTATTAGTTGTTTCTGTTGTCAAGTTAGTCCGTAACCTGTCCTCGACACAAAAGTAAATATGTTTGTTTTTAGACGATGTTAATAGTTTTTTATATTGAAGCGTATACATTTTCAAAATCGTCTGCTGCATATTTGCTATATGTTGGAACGGATAAAAGTATATTAAGCGGTGCTCTTTTAAATATGCAAACTTAACGTAATTAGTAGACGTGTGGAAAAATCGAAGGATCCAAATCGATACCTCTTTACCAAAGTGTCTTAAAGCCTTCTATGGCTAATTATTGAGCCAGATCAGATTTTCGGATGCTCTTTTTTTTGTTCGGGCCTACACTGGTCGCAAATATCTATTGTCTGTATTCGCAGAGCACCGCTCATGTGCAACACAAAGATCGAAAACATTAGAAAATGTGTTTGTACATGCATACTGGCAAAGTAAAGATGAGTATCTAAGCCAACGGGGGAGATGTGTTTGTACATGCATACTGGCAAAGTTAAGATGAGTATCTAAGCCATACGGGGAAGATGTGTTTGTACATGCATACTGGCAAAGTTAAAATGAGTACCTAAGTCATACGGGGGAGATGTGTTTGTACATGCATACTGGCAAAGTTAAGATGAGTACCTAAGTCATACGGGGGAGATGTGTTTGTACATGCATACTGGCAAAGTTAAGATGAGTATCTAAGCCATACGGGGAAGATGTGTTTGTACATGCATACTGGCAAAGTTAAGATGAGTACCTAAGTCATACGGGGAAGATGTGTTTGTACATGCATACTGGCAAAGTAAAGATGAATATCTAAGTCATACGGGGGAGATGTGTTTGTACATGCATACTGGCAAAGTAAAGATGAGTATCTAAGTCATAGGGGGGGATGTGTTTGTACATGCATACTGGCAAAGTAAAGATGAGTATCTAAGTCATACGGGGGATATGTTCGAGGCGGTTATGGCTGTTTGAGTGTCATTGCTTATGGCCACCTAGTTCTGGTTAATCGCCAATGCATAATTAATTAGTACACTGTCGACGGGGTATAACTGGAGTATTAATGAAAACGGCGTTCATCTAAGTGAATCGAAGCGTATGTATGGTGTCATGTTAATATTTTGTTCAGTATTTTGATAGAGACATTAAATGATTCAAATAGAAGAGTTCCCATGATTCACATACTATTTTTGTACCACCAATAATGAATATTACATTTCATCGTAAGATGACGTAATATATTAGTTAATATTAGATTGAACTTTTAGAGAGAACTCATACATTCATATGAAAAAATCCTAATTGTATTTGGTTACCACGTGTTTGGAGCTATACATTACATATATCTT
Organism: Serripes groenlandicus; assembly: GCA_031761405.1. Classification (NCBI taxonomy): domain Eukaryota; kingdom Metazoa; phylum Mollusca; class Bivalvia; order Cardiida; family Cardiidae; genus Serripes; species Serripes groenlandicus. The sequence goes on from JASEVX010000004.1 coordinate 23,822,984, forward strand.
CTTTTATATCCAATAACTCAATAACAGCTGTAATAAAAGCAAGTTACTGAATGATACTTTAATGGGTATTACATTAATTCTCTGTAGAACTTTTGATTTTGCTCGACTATTCAAAGGGGGGAAAGGATGGGTTTTCTATTCAATAAAACAACGTCATTGGAATCGTTGCATTAATAAAATGAAGCTTGCATTCGGCCTCTTAGCTTACAAAGGTGTTTGAGAACGGATTTTGTAATGACAATTATTTTCAGCGCAAGACCGTTTTCCATAACTAACGAAGTGTTAAGTTATTCAACGGGTTTGTCTCAATCGAATTAGGGACATGCCTTTTTTAAAACACTCAACATAATTAATCAACGTAAAAGGCCACGTCAAATGTTAAAAAACCCGACATCCGTTAATTGTGAAATAAGTTGTCATAACATATTACTACAGGGATGTATTCAGCTTGTCCGCAAAACACCGCGTGCTCGGCGAGTGCTTGTCAATAGCTGTAATTTGATTGGTTTATTTGGCCAACACATGTCCGAGTACTTGATGTGTAACTGAATATATACCATATATTGGATATTGTTGACTAAGTCATACGGGGAAGATGTGTTTGTAATTCTCATGATAAAGGGTGTACGAGACGAATATTTGTTTTAGTAGTAGCAACATTTGTGTTTAACAAATACATGTCAAAATTTTGAAAATGTCCTGTCTAAAAGCATTTTAGACAAAAACAATGTTCTCGAGCAGTGAAAAGAGAACTTTAAAGTCAAAGTAAACACAACTCCAAGGATTTGGTTTTCTATTCAAATGTTAGGTAAAAGTAAACTGTAAAAGTATCTGTATGTGCGCGACGCGATATTTGGTTTCATTATCTGTATCCAGAACTATAGCACCATTATAAATGGAACTTTATTGGAGACTTATGTATGATAGTAGAATACCAGGTTCGATTCGTGCTCGGGGCGGTCATGGCTGTTTGAGTGTCATTGCTTATGGAAACCTAATTCTGTTTAATCACAATGGATAATTAATAAGTACACCGTCGACGGAATATAACTGGAGTATTAATGAAAACGGCGTTCATCTAAGTGAATCGAAGCGTATGTATGGTGTCATGGTAATATTTTGTTCAGTATTTTGATAGAGACATTAAATGATTCAAATAGAAGAGTTCCCATGAATGACATGCTATTTTTGTACCACCAATAATGAATATTACATTTCACTGTAAGATGACGTAATATATTAGTTAATATTAGATTGAACTTTTAAAGAGAGCTCATACATTCATATGAAAAAATCCTAATTGTATTTGGTTACCACGTGTTTGGAGCTATACATTACATATATCTTCTTTTATATCCAATAACTCAATAACAGCTGCAATAAAAGCAAGTTACTGAATGATACTTTAATGGGTATAACAATAATTCTATGTAGAACTTTTGATTTTGCTCGACTATTCAAAGGGGGGAAAGGATGGGTTTTCTATTTAATAAAATGACGTCATTGGAAACGTTGCATTAATAAAATAAAGCTTGCATTCGGCCTCTTAGCTGACAAAGGTGTTTGAGAACGGACTTTGTAATGACAATTGACTGTTTTCAGCGCAAGACCGTTTGCCATAATTAACGAAGTGTTAAGTTTTTCAACGGGTTTGTCTCAATCGAATTAGGGACATGCCTTTTTTAAAACACTCAACATAATTAATCAACGTAAAAGGCCACGTCAAATGTTAAAAAACCCGACATCCGTAAATTGTGAAATAAGTTGTCATAACATATTACTACAGGGATGTATTCGGCTTGTCCTCAAAACACCGCGTGCTCGACGAGTGCTTGTCAATAGCTGTAATTTGATTTGTTGATTTGGCCAACACATGTCCGAGTTTTCAGTGTGTAACTGAATACATACCATATATCGGATATTGTTGGATGTAGAGAGTTGCAAACCATTGTAAGCTGGGGAAGGCAACCCAATATGTTCGTCGTTTCGTTTCAGCATGACAATTAAAGAATCCTGATCTCGGACACTTTACGTATCACACGTTTAAATTCAATCGTAGTCATGTGATTTTGGCAAGAAGGCCTTACCAAGAATATATATGAGTCTTACTCATCAAAATTCAACCAAAATGAATAAATGTTATGTACAGAGCTAGACCAATCTTCGAATACCCTCAGTTTAAACTGGCACTTTCCTTGTTCACAAAGGCTTCAAGCATTTCTATTTGATTATATGAAATCGCTGGTAGATACATGCATGTGTGTTCGTATTTCCGTAGGTTTACCACACAATGTTAATATGTCAAAGGTTATGGAGTGAGTGACCACAAGAAAAATGTTAACACACGGCAATTACTGTCAACTCAAGAATCTTTATAACATATTTCATGAACAGTCGCGTTCTTTTCTAATTTCGGGATTCAAATCGCTGTGTTTCAATACGCCTTCAACTCGTAGGCGTCACATCCAAAAGCACTAATGTACGATATTTGACAGTGGCATAAATGTTTAAAACCACATAATTAAATTTCAGCTTTCTTGTTGAATTAATCTGGTAAAAGCCGACATTTTCCTTTGCTAATTATAAACACTAGGGGATTCTCGGATTTCTTTATTCGGCATTGTGTATGGCCAATCGTTTGAATTTAACCCTTTCTAAATTGTATACGCATTTTGACGCATATTGGGTGGAGGAATTTTGAAAACATTTTAACATAAGGTGAAATTGCTCATAATAGACATTTTTTCCATTTAATGTACCACAATGCTTTCAAATTTATTAAACAATAAAATATTTATAAATGCATATTTTCCATACGTTAGAATTACGTTTACCTATACGTTTTCAATGTGGTCTACTGACCATTTGATGTATGTGGGAAAGGGTTTATTGCCTCTTGTTTATTATTGTGGTGTCGATTATCTCGTAAACATCTGTAAATCTCATTATTTATGAAAAATTACTAGTATTGTTGTATTAATGATCTTACTGGGTCTTCCTTTAGTCATCTCTTTAAATCGCTCACTATGTTTGGCTTTCTGGTTTCCTTGCAATATTCTTTGGATTGGCGTGACATGAATTCAGCAATATGAGTACAAAAAGGGCATCAACAGATTACCAGAAAATGTAAAATACTGTTCATCTTTACCGATTCTGCCAGCAGTCTTCTATAATATCATATAACATACATGTGAAACATCATAAACACTTGTTTACATGATATATCAAATGTTTTTTGCTAGTGGTTTGACGTCACAAGATGTAATGACAAGTGGCCCTTGGACACAGTCGTAATTGTAACCCCGCCACCCTGAGTGCCAAGGAGTGCAGTCCTTTTTTCGGCATAGGAAAGTTCGTCATTGCGAAGGAGCGAAGCAAGTTCAATCAGGGAATTGAAAGTGATGACGCCATTAGGAAATGTAGGTTAAAAAGTAAATGCCGAATCGGTCGGTTCAATAGCATGTAATTGAGTTTGTTCTCACTGATAAGTTAACTAGTTTGCACAAGGACGATGTAACTGTCTATTCTAATTAGCACCGAAGCATACAAGATATAACAATAACTTGCAAACACTAATATCTGCACTCAAACGCAACCAGACTTCCTCAAAGCTAAAAACTTTACGCTCAAATCATCATAACATTTAAATCACACGATATGGTTCAAATTGTGTGATTTGTTTCGTTTTCGGGTGCTTTATATAGAATTTCGCAATAATTTATTACTTATGCAGTCATTTAAAAATAATTGAACAACCAAACGGTGCTGTCATTGTGTATTTCCTGAAATCATGAGATTTGTATATTGATGACGTCAATATTTTTTTGGGAACACATTTTGACGATAAGTCAACCTGAGGGTCGTGGGTCTTATTCGTTTTCAGGAATAATAGTATAGGGAAGACGTTTAACTCGTTCTTTATATTCGTTATCTAGTTATATACAGGTGGGCAGATAAGCCTGTCCTGAAATTACATAAAAACATACTAAGACATTGTTCAAGTATATATACATATATAAAACACGATGTCTACATCATACGTACACAATGACATAACATCCTCGACTTAATCAATAATTTAACACAACAATAACATAGCGAAACATACGATGTACATACATATCACGATTACAAAAGACAAACATCACATTGATTAACATCCTTACCAATTTATGGAACTGAATATTCAGCCTTCTATCAATCCCACTCCTCTCCCCTCTGTGTTTTAATGCTGTGAATTAGAAAGGTGAAAATGGTCAAGAATGTGATTGATTATTTAAAAAGATATATTAGTTTTGAATAGAGAAGTAAAAAACCTGTACTGCCGCTACTTTGAAAACCGCGAAAATCCATAATACACAATGCCTATTCAAAATCACAAAGTCTTCTGACGAAAAAATGATCAAAATTCCAGTATTGTCAAAACCACAAAGAAATAAGTAATTCCAAAATCAACAAATACGAGCCCTCTACAATAATATGCGTTTAATCAAATGATATTTTCCTTCCTTCAATCAACTCATCTAGCTTGCATGATTTTCTGAACTGCTGTCACATGACCCAAGTTGCAACACTTGTCATGTGACTAGAAACTAGTCAAGCAAACCTAATCCACGAATAACCTAATACATCAATAATTTTACCCGGTTACAAATAAACAAGTAGATCATTTTGTGTTTTTTGCCTGGATATTAAAAAATTTACAAAAACCATTCCACTTATTGATGGTGTCAATTCATGTCAGTTAAATTTTGTTTTTGTTGCCCGGATATTATAAAATTTACAAAAAACATTCGACTTATTGATTGTGTCAATTCATGTCAATTAGATTATGTAAACAGGACCTCTCAATAGATCGAATGCTGGCTGATTCCTGCCTGTAAGTGTTTGCGTGGTTCCAAATATGGAACATATCGTTCTGGCATGTTGGCGCCCACACAAACTCGAATTAATACAAACTCTTATATATAATATGTACACCCTTCGAACATGTCAAATTGGTTGACTTATTGGTGGTGTTGGTGCCACGACAACACGAAAAGGCAGAATTTCAGCCATTATGTGATCAAGTTAAAGATATACTAATTGTAGTTATTGCATAATAATTGGCAAATTATCATGTTAGCGAGTGCTCCGACACACAAATGAGACTTTAGTCGTACCTCCGTGTTAGTGAATGGAACACAACAACATGCCTTTTTTTATTGTATAGGCGCCCCCGCCACTTTGCAAAACGTGTCTTATAAGGTTTCTTGTTGGGGCGCCATTACCGAAATGACCAATTCTTTATTTGTCGTGTGGACGTGTAACTTTCTGTAGTTGTGTGTTGGCGCTCTCTCAGTGCGCAAACACGGGATTGTAGAAATCATCCACCATACGGTCATGTTGTTCTCTTTAATTGTTTAAGTTAATTATTAGCTAACCTGAGCACGAAGTGCGGGGTAAGCTATTGTGTTCACTTACCGTCCGTCGTCGTTGGTGCCGCTCACAATACCAACTCCAAATCGAAAATCAATTTCACAGATGTGTTCCTTATGTTGTCAATTTTTAGAGTTGCTAAAATAATTGAATTTTATCAATAACTTTAGCTGCTGTGACATTTGAAAAAAACGAACCTTTAAAAGTCCTCTTGTCCGAAAGTACAGGCCCGATTTGAAAAGTATGTGTCACAAATGTTCCTTCGGTCAACCTCTTTTAACATTTGTTCATTTTTCCCGATCCATTAAAACGTGACCGCAAAGGGGCGGAGGGATGGGGTTTAAAGAAGCTTGTTTTCTTAATATGTGTTTATAAAAGCTTTTAAAATCATCCTTTACATAAACAGTGGTCCGATATGAAAATAGTTATGCGCAAAAGTTCCTTCGGTGACCCTCTACCAAGATTATTAAAATTATTCCGATCCGTTGTAAAACCTTGCCACAACCATATCTCACTTACATACGTATGCGCAGCAGACAGCGTTTGAAAACATTTTGGCTAAGGGATACATATATTGAACCATTTCAACTTTTACAATGATACTATCAAACCTATTCAATAATCAAACTTTCATTTATAGAGATTTCCAATACTTTGGCATAGATGACTTTAAAGTCTTCGGATGCAGATTTGTTTTATGTGGGAAAGGATTAATCTGTCCGTGTTGTGCTATTTATACCGTAAGGTCACGAAATAACTTCTTACAATTTGTTTTCTTTAATTCTATAAATTGAGGTCAAAAATACATAATTTAGACTCAGTGCACTCAGCTTATTAGTTTAAGTTTTGATCTCGGAAGAAAAGGTCCAAAATATGATTGGGCTGTACGGATATTACTCGTCTTTTGTAAAGGATGGCAATTGTGATGGTGTGAACTTGTGTGGTAATGTTTAGTCTAAATCTCGTGACATAATCACGCTATTTGGTAGTAAAAATGTCTTACTATAATTAGTTTTAAGCACACACCGTAAAATAAAAATATACGGATGGCATTGGTGGTCCTATGATAATATTGTTATTTATTGTTACAACGGGAAAACTCGTTTTCCTATTTTACAAAACCATTTATTTTTGAAACCTGACAATTTTGGAAGAGATGATGTTTTCTTTCCATTAAGTTTGTCCATTAGTTGTTTCTGTTGTCAAGTTAGTCCGTAACCTGTCCTAGACAAAAAAGGAAATATGTTTGTTTTTAGACGATGTTAATAGTTTTTTATATTGAAGCATATACATTTCCAAAATCGTCTGCTGCATAATTACTATATGTTGGAACGGGTAAAAGTCTTTTAAGCGGTGCTCTTTTAAATATGCAAACTAAACGTAATTAGTACGCGTGTGGAAAAAGCGAAGGATCCAAATCGATACCTCTTTACCAAAGTGTCTTGAAGCCTTCTATGGCTAATTATTGAGCCAGATCATATTTTCGGATGTACTTTCAGGTTCGGGTCTACACTGGTCGCACATATCTACTGTCTGTATTCGCAGAGCACCGCTCATGTGCAACACAAAGATCGAAAACATTAGAAAATGTGTTTGTACATGCATACTGGCAAAGTAAAGATGAGTATCTAAGTCATACGGGGGAGATGTGTTTGTACATGCATACTGGCAAAGAGAGAGAGAGAGAGAGAGAGAGAGAGAGAGAGAGAGAGAGAGAGAGAGAGAGAGAGAGAGAGAGAGAGAGAGAGAGAGAGAGAGACAGAGAGAGAGGGCCAGAGAGACAGAGAGACAGATACAGAGACAGAGACAGAGAGAGACAGAGACATACAGAGACAGAGAGAGAGAGACAGAGAAAGTAAATATGAGTATCTAAGTCATACGGGGGAGATGTGTTTGTACATGCATACTGGCAAAGTAAAGATGAGTATCTAAGTCATACGGGGGTGTTTGTACATGCATACTGGCAAAGTAAAGATGAGTATCTAAGTCATACGGGGGAGATGTGTTTGTACATGCATACTGGCAAAGTAAAGATGAGTATATAAGTCATACGGGGGAGATGTGTTTGTACATTCATACTGGCAAAGTAAAGATGAGGATCTAAGTCATACGGGGGAGATGTGTTTGTACATGCATACTGGCAAAGTAAAGATGAGTATCTAAGTCATACGGGGGAGATGTGTTTGTACATACATACTGGCAAAGTAAAGGTGAGTATCTAAGTCATACGGGGGAGATGTGTTTGTACATGCATACTGGCAAAGTAAAGATGAGTATCTAAGTCATACGGGGGGATATATTTGTACATTCATACTGGCAAAGTATAGATGAGTATCTAAGTCATACGGGGGAGTTGTGTTTGTACATGCATACTGGCAAAGTAAAGATGAGTATCTTAGTCATACAGGGGAGATGTGTTTGTACATTCATACTGGCAAAGTAAAGATGAGTATCTTAGTCATACGTGGGAGATGTGTTTGTACATGCATACTGGCAAAGTAAAGATGAGTATCATAGTCATACGGGGGAGATGTGTTTGTACATTCATACTGGCAAAGTAAAGATGAGTATCTTAGTCATACGGGGAAGATGTGTTTGTACATGCATACTGGCAAAGTAAAGATGAGTATCTAAGTCATACGGGGGGTGTTTGTACATGCATACTGGCAAAGTAAAGGGGGGGGGGGATTGGGTTTCTATTCAATAAAATGTCGTTATTGGAATCGTTGCAGTAATACAATAAAGCTTGCATTCGGCCTCTTAGCTCAAAAAGGTGTTTGAGAACGGATTTTGTAATGACAATTGACTGTTTTTAGCGCAAGACCGTTTTCCATAACTAACGAAGTGTTATTCAACGGGTTTGTCTCAATCGAATTAGGGACATGCCTTTTTTAAAACACTCAACATAATTAATCAACGTAAAAGGACACGTCAAATGTTAAAAAAAACCGACATCCGTTAATTGTGAAATAAGTTGTCATTACATATTACTACAGGGATGTATTCAGCTTGTCCTCAAAACACCGCGTGCTCGACGAGTGCTTGTCAATAGCTGTAATTTGATTTGTTGATTTGGCCAACACATGTCCGAGTATTCGGTGTGTTACTGAATACATACCATATATCGGATATTGTTGGATGTAGAGAGTTGCAAACCATGGTAAGCTGTGGAAGGCAACTCAATATGTTCGTCGTTTCGTTTCAGCATGACAATTAAATAATCCTGATCTCGGACACACTACGTATCACACGTTTAAATTCAATCGTAGTCATGTTATTTTGGCATGGAGCCATTACTAAGAATATATATGAGTCTTACTCATCAAACTTCAACCAAAATGAAATAATGTTAGGTGCAGAGCTAGACCAATATTCGAATCCCCGCAGTTTGAACTGGCACTTTCCTTGTTCACAAAGGCTTCAAGCATTTCTATTTGATTATTTGAAATCGCTGGTAGATACATGTATGTGTGTTCGTATTTCCGTAGGTTTACCACACAATGTTAATATGTCAAAGGTTATGGAGTGAGTGACCACAAGAAAAATGTTAACACACGGCAATTACTGTCAACTCCAAAATCTCTATAACACATTTCATGAACTGTCGCTTTTTTCCCCTCTAATTTCAGGATTCAAATCGCTGTGTTTCAATATTAACTCGTAGGCGTCACATCCAAAAGCACTAATGTACGATATTTGACAGTGGCATAAATATTTAAAACCACATAATTAAATTTCAGCTTTCTTGTTGAATTAATCTTGTAAAAGCCGACATTTTCCTTTGCCAATTATAAACACTAGGGGATTCTCGGATTTCTTTATTCGGCATTGTGTATGGCCAATCGTTTGAATTTAACCCTTTCTCACTTGTATACGCATTTTGACGCATATGCAGTGGAAAAAGTTTGAAAACGTTCTGACAAAAGGAGAAATTGCTCATGATAGGCAATTTCTCCATTTACCACAATATTTTCAAATTTATTAAAGAATAAAACTTTTATAAATGCATATTTTCCATATGTTTACCTATATGTTTTCAATGTTTACTGACCATTTGATGTATGTGGGAAAGGGTTTAATGCCTCTTGGATATAATTTTGGCGTCGATTATCTCGTAAAAATCTGTAAATCTCATTATTTGTGAAAAAGGACTAGTATTGTTGTATTAATTATCATACAGGGTCTTCCTTTATTCATCTCTTTCAATCGCTCACTATCTTTTGTGTTCTGGTTTCCTCGCAAGATTCTTCGGATAGGCGTGACAGAAAATCATCAATATGAGTACAAAAGAGGCATCAACAGATTATCAGAAAATGTATTCTACTGTTCTACTTTACCGTATCTGCAAGCAGTTTTCTCCAATTACACATATATAATCATATAACATGAATGTGAAATATCGTAACACTTGTTTACATAATGTATAAAAGTGTTTTGACTAGTGGTTTAACGTCACAAGAGGCAATACAAAATGGCCCATGGTCACACAAAAATGATTTAAACTCATGCTTGTTTAACAAAAGAACTGATTTACTACTGATGGTGTACAGCTTATGTTTGTCATTTGGGTGGATCAAATACGAGTCTGTTCAAGAATATGATCGTTCAAATTGAAACATGTAGCAGGGTCTTTACTATAAGAAGCAGCTGTCTCTTAGTAACTCTCTACCCTCTGGGTTGGCATTAGTAAAAGTTGCAATGGCACTATAAAATGTCTTGGTACAGGGTATTTAATGGTGTCCGATGCCTTACCGTTGGTGACGACATTGTTACATAATGACGTTAGTTTGATGGCCTTTGCGATTGAAGATATTCCCTTAGATTACAATCAGCGCTACTTTGTAAAAGAAATAAAAATAAGAAAAATTCGCGGGGAAAATGCAACAGACACGAAATGGAGATGATATTTAGTTTTCGCTTAGTTTAAAAAAAAATTGCCATGGATTGTTGTGGAGAATGCTTTCCGTAAATATTAACCCGGAAAAAATGGAGCGAGAGGCCGACGCTCTACCACTGCACCACTGGACCAGCTACTGTACAAAAGACCCCGGATTTATAAGCTTCATTATACATATTTTAATATCGCTTTTCTGTGACGATTGACTACAAATAGTATCTTGAAAAAAATAGTGAGGTCATAAAGTGCCTTCCAAAAGCAAAATGTTTGTGATAAAATAAGACGAGTAAAAATAATTGTTTAAATCAACACTTAGACATTTGAATTTTCAAGTAAATGTCTTAAATACATAATGGTCCGAAAAGTGTTCTTGGATGGGACAGACATAGACGGGATACTATAAACTCAAATGTTTGTCACCATGATCATGTCATGTTGTAATTTGACGTTGAGCTCTTAGCGCTAAAATGATAACGTTGCAATAATCAAATTAATCGTCAATGTCTGTCTATGTACCTGCATGGTATTGATCTCAAACACACGTATTCATATCATATAAGAGCCATCCCACGAGAAAACCAACATTTTGGACTCTGCCTAAAGTATCGACCCGGACCAGCCAAGGCATGCCGCGCAGGCTAACCCGGACAGACACTTATCGCCACCTGTGGAGTTTCTGTTTTAGGAATTATTACTCTATACCTCTATACCCCGAGACAGAATGTGTCGGCCTTGATTAGCCTGCGCGGACTGCGCAGGCTGATCTGGTTCGATACATTACGCAGAGACCATAATGTTGGTTTTTCTCGCGGGACGGCTGATATTTATATGTTTATATTAATACAACGTGCTGTTATCGCGATTCACAACATCTTTCCGCGTTACTCTTGTATACTCGTAAGTGATTTATTCAACATCCAGCCTTCGTGAAAATGTAATAGAAAACACAAGAAAGCCACCGCATTCTGGAATAAATTTTCAAAGGAAAGAAATGCAATATTGTAGATTCATCTGAAGAAAAATTATACAAATCCTACAGATTGAAAATTAGGTAACTGGAAGAGAAACGTCTCTAGAAATAGACAACATGTGCTACATTTTCACATATATATGTTAAACTGGCTTAATTTACGTTATGCCTGTTTCACTCGTATGTGTATTATATGTGGTATTTAACAATATTACGTGATGCAAACATTCCTTTGAACGCAATGAAAAAAACTTTCTGAAATCAAAAAGGTTAAATATTGACGCAATAGGTCATAACTTTGATCTAGTTTACCCTGCTTTAAATTGGCAGTCATACCACTGAATTTCCTGAATAAGTTACTAGTACTACTAGTCCATTTATTCTGACACCGGCGATTCAATCCTTATGATAACAATATAATCCTAAGAGCAAAGGGGGAATGTAGTAACTACTGTTTTAGTATTCGGCATGACCCAGCCCGGGATCGAACCCGCACCCATGGCATGTACTCGTCAACTACACGACCTGGGTGGTCGGGATAGTTTAACTATTGGTATGTCTTACTGGATGATTTGAATATTTCGGAAGATGAGTTGGAAAAACTGAAGGCAGTATTTATTATAAATAAGTGAATTATTTTAGTTTAACGAATATTATATTTTCACTATCGGACAAGGAATTCAAAATACCCAAAAATTATATTAAAATCAAACAGTTGCGGTTAATGCTATAAATATCAACACTTAATTAAAACTCATTATCACATATTCAATGCATGCCGCTGAAGGCATACACTCAATTACAAGCTAACACTGTTTTTATGGTCTGTTTGGCTACTTGATCAGCCTTGCCGCGGATGTAATTGGTATAATTTGACATTAAGTTATATACTCATTAAAATTTACAGGTACAATTATTACACGATAGTGAGCGTAACGATTATGGACACGTATTAACATCAAATAAATTTATCTTCAAAGGTGAACGTTCACATCCATGTCTGGCTGGCTACTATATCCATGGGGGATACACGCAGTTTGTGATATCGACGCAAACAATTAACAATCGCTAGATATGAAACATATGTTAACCTATGAAATACGCTATTGTAGAAGTTGTGCCTGCCGATGACCACTTGTTTGGGGCTAGTTCACAGCACATCAGCATACTATCTCTAGAGAGTCCAGTCAATTCAATTATTAGTGTGAATAATACAATAAATTAGCACATTCCTTATAGAAATTGAAGCAATGTGGCTAAAAACAAGTCTCGTATGGATTCCTTAGTAATTAAAAAGGCAAGTACTGATAGTACTGAAAGAATCGAAATACATTTGTAGTTAGAAGAAATCGATATTGACATGTATACATTTTTGTTAAAGGTGCTTTACTGTCATATTGTCAAAAATAAGTGGATTAATATTGTAGATATTTTCTTACATTAATCATATCGGTTTTATGTTTCATTATGGACAATGTTCTGAGAGAAGTGGTATGTTTCCCTATACAAGCCTACGTAAGGTGCGTGTTAGTATGTCCAATATGGTATGTTTAACATGTGTGCGTGATCATCATTCCAACGATAATAAAGACCGTGGATAATAATTATAATTACCTGTACCCAATGTCATTATTTTACTGCATGTACAAAGTTCCGTGAACGTAACCTACTAGACGGTTCCGTCTATCTAATAATTCATAATGAAACGTTTGCTATTGTTTACCTTGTCATTGAACCTAAATACACACACAACTAATGTTGTGCATACCTCTTCGTTGGCAACTTAACTCATACAAAGTCTCTTCATTGGCCAGTATACACATACCAAGTTTCATGAACTTCGCAATAAAAGTTATCACATAATCATGTTTTTCCAGACATATCTATTTGCGGGTGTGTAATCATGTACATTGATAGACAGACGGGCAGGCCTATTGCCCACCCCATTCCCGGTGATATATCTATGAGACTGATACACACTCAGTCGGCTTTCACGACAACACACACATCAACATACGATGTTTCCGTAGAACAACTAACTGTGCACACGATATTCTTCAGAGGCAAATTGAACCAAAATCAGCTTTGAATTCAACTCCACATAATTCAAGGAGACACCAATAATTCACGCCTTGCGATTTGGGGTCTTATTGTCTCTCCGTAATGGAAACGTAGTTATACAGATTTGGCATCAAATAATCGGGGCTATTGGTTTAGGTGTTTTTTTTAAGATGCAAAGAAACTGCAGGGATTTTCAAGAAGAACAAGATCGGATATTGCAGAGTCTATGCTAGGCTTATATAGAATAAGCAGTCTTATAGAGACAGGAAAATTAATGTTTTTACACAAAATATTGTGTTTATCAGAGTCATGCATTACAAAGGAAATATTCATTAGAAAATATTTCATGTACCTTTCAGACAAAAGTTCCGTCACACATGGATTTATCCCTGACATATGTCGTACTGTTAATAAGTACAACTTGCAGTCTATTTTAAATTATTTCTTTCGTGACAGCTCACTGCCCTCTAAATGTTCATGGACATATACTGTCCGTAACGCAGTTCGTGTACGAGAACAGTTCATGTGGGACGCTCGTTTGTCAAATAACCCAGATGTTGCCTTCTTCCGCCTTTTGCATCCGTGTATCTATCCGTGTATAGTATACAAAGTATCGAAAACAAGCTCATTCATATCAACGATGAAAACAATAGCTAAAATATGGTCCCGTCCCGTCCCAATAAGCAATACAGTCTGTACTGAATGCGGCAAAACATTTCAGGAAGAGCTGGGCCACATTCCATTTGAGTGTACTCTTATAGAATAGGCGGAATCGCACTTAAAATTGGAATTATTAATACCTTTGTCAATGATCTTTTTGAACAGGACAGCAAAATATTCACGCTTCGTATATTAGGCGCGCCAACATTCCCCTACCTAGATGAGTCGGAGAACCTACAGCTGCTGGATTGTACTTTTAGATACATATACCGGTGTCTTCAAATGTATAACTCTGGTTAAAATCGATACATTAAGGCACGGGTATGTGCTACCACCAAAATAGCATAATATACCACAGGCGAAAAATCACACAATACCTCCTTAAAATACTAAAGAAGTCTCTCTATATTGTCTATACGCATCGTAATTATCGTAATGGTAATTTGGGGAATCCCGCACGTGTTACTATAAATAGCCCCTCTTTACGTCATTATTATTACACTATGGCGTAGTTCACGACAAACTCAATTAGGGTAGGGTCAGGGGGCACGTGTATCGATGGCGCATGCGCAGACACTTAGTTCTCGTGAACGCACAGCTCCACTCTGGAGTTAAAATTCAAAATGGAAGCCTCCGTGTTGTATCCACTTATTGTATTATCGACACCAGAAAGCTCGTTTTCTTGTTGTCTAAATTACGGATCGCAATTATTTGCAAGGCCCAATTAAACAAATCCTTATTTATCTGCCTTACAGAGCGTTTTCGACTTGTTTACTCGCATAACGAGAGTAACTGGAGTTGAAAGTCGAACGTATCGAGTAAGCGAACTGCGCATGCGCTTAATCTCTAATCTACTCGACTAGGACGACCCCCACTATTTGACGGGTAACACGAGTCATCCGCTATAAGAAATGATATAAACTAGTTTTGTTGCAAAATTGTGCTTTTTATTGGATATGTATATTTCTTAAATAAGAATCTAAACTGATAACTTTGATTCTTTTTATTTATTTATAAGTTATTAATTTTAGTCAATGTTATTTGTCTTTCCGATTTTCATCAGTTACTCGGCCTCAGTTAGGCGTTCGTGAATGGTTACTCGTGTCGTGTACTGCGCATGTCCAGATTTTCTACTTGAGTTTATCGATTGCAAAAGCCGAAAACGCTCACAAATAAAAAAAATCACTGATTACTGAACTCAGAGGTTCGTATTTTAGGATTATTTACACACCAGCATCAAGAATTGCCACCCTCCTCCATTTTGGAACTTTTCTAACTCTCGCTTGAAGCAGGGTTGCAAATAGTCGGGGTCAGAAGTTCATATGACGTCACTATGGTTAAAACTCTTGCCGTGCATGAGGAACCCGTGTAACTCTAGTCGGAACTCGGGTTCGTCGTGAACTACGCCTATAAGGACGTATAGAGGGGGCTATTTATAGTAACACGTGCTGGATTTCCCAAATTACCATTACGATCATTATGATGCGTATAGACAATATAGAGAGACTTCTTTAGTATTTTAAGGAGGTGATTTTTCGCATGTTTTGCTGAAATAGTCGGTTGATATTTATTTTCCTTACTGCAAACTAATTTACTCACATCCGTTATAGTTCCATCATTGATGCAGAGACGCGATTAATAATAATTATGTCAGTGCTACTTTTGTACCGGATTGTTACTAATATTTGAGTTTTATATCGAGACATTATCTACATAGAGTTAAAATATGTAAATATTATCTTCGTCATGATTGGGCAGATAATAAATATCATTGCGCGTTCTATCTGCCTTGCAAATAACTGATGATTTTCAAATCTGGAAATTCCAAAAGGTTCAATAAATAGCTCGCGAGACTGGTGTTCTTAAATCTCAATATTATAAACGCTTTATGTTGTAGTTGTTTAAATATATGAAAGCGTCTAGATGATAAGACTGGTTTACAAAGGTTTAAAGGACACACGATGTCAGTGTGTACACACGTTATGTATACACGTCTGCACGTTCTAGAGTCAATTAGCAATCAATGCTGAAAGTGTAGCCTAATTTAGTTTGGAGATCTAGCATTATAATATATGCCTATATTTTTATAAATTGAACAGTTTGGCAAATAGTGAAATTGTGCTTTTTGTGCATGTTTTGTGTTTGTTATTGCACTCACATTTTTCGAAGCAGTTTAACAACCTCAGAGACATATAAATACATGTACACTGTGTGTATATGTCTCTTACAACCCTCAATCATGCAATGTGAAGGGACTAAATTGAACAGACCTGTTTAATATCGGACATCATTGAAACAAACACCAAACTAATGGATACTGTTTTCTGTCCTTTCTTGATAATTTTGTCATTTCTAAAGTGTACGAACTATTTTATCTTAATATGGCCTAGCGACCTGGTGATGAGCATGTGATTACCCGAACAATTATGATTACAAAAAGCCATTCTAATGAGCTAAAACGGTAGTCTATCGAGTACCAACTAGATTTTTCTTAAATTTGGAATGGCCTAATTTTGAACACATCATGACCAGTTTCAGAACGTAACTAAAAAATCACCAAGACAACATTCTGGCAAACTAACATTATTCTACTGTCAAAAGATGCAGGGTTGATACATTCTCAAATTTACCCGCAGCAGAGTGCACTATTATTGAAAATAGCAAGCCCTACACCGATATACTGCTTGTTACTTTGCAGGATTTTCCATACGATCGCCACTACAGTGCCATTGGCGCTTTGATTTATTAAGTTATTATGACACTTATGTTGCTTACTATGGTGTAAACATTTCGTTATTTGATAGAAGAATGTAAGTGTCTCGTCATAGTGTTAAAGTCTTCGTATTAGGGCTGTCAATCTTTAGACTTAATTTTCGTTCCACTTGCGCTTGTGTATCCATGTATCCTAATTCGATATCTTTCAGGAATTTATAGATGAAATAAATACGCAATCGTTCCAATTGTGTTCGTTTAAACACACATCTAACTGAATTATTCGTGTTAAGCAACCCATGAGCGTAGATATATCGACGGTAGGTATCACGGATCTTGTTAAAATAAGTAACTTGTCGTATGTGTTTACTATCTCACATGGGTTTACTGTAATCTAATCTAATTATAATCAGATCAGAATCATTCTCAGTGCGTTTATTGGATCTGGCAACATCGCATAAAACGTCATTTCGATTGTTTCTTTTTTAAATATTCATGAGCAGGTTTTCGGGTTTTTTGTCCACTGTAGCTACAGCGAAGTTTATGCCTGGTTTTTAAATAGATTGCATATAATCGGTTTTACCAATCCTTATCAAATTCTTCAAAATATCACTTATACAGTAGTCTTATGGTATTTCCAAAATCAGAGGTTTTCGGTATGTTTTCATCATGAGGAGTCACGTGGTTTTGTCTTGATATGTCTTGATATGTCCTGAGTTTGATACGGTTTGATCAACAAGGAGTACATTTCTGACCCGGTCAAAGGTCAGATTTTATTCTTGAGCCCTGTGCTACATTGTGCCGCGGTAGGGTTAAGATGTTCATCTAGAAACACAATTAAAGTAAGTACATGTATACAGTGTGGTGTCGACGCTATTGATAGGGCCAGCCATTTCTGACTTAAGAGAAACCTTTGGCCTTAACACACTTTTCTTCTTAGATAATCAGTACACTATACGTTTACCAAATTGTGTTCTGGGGATGTCAGCGTTGATTATATTCTATGTTTAAACATGGTAACTATCGCAAGTGGAATGTATTCTATTCCTATGGTAGGCTACAGATCTTATTACAAGATATCAGAAATAACGCTCATAATCTCAGAATAGAATACTGATCCATAACTACATGTTTATATAATTCCGTCGGATATATCAAAGACAATTTATCTGATTCTCCATTATGATAGTAAGCATCTGCACACTTGCTACTGTGACTACAAGTGAAACAGTTTATGTAGGGAATACTTGTTTGCTACAGTGTAAGATCAAGACTTATTTTCATTAGGTGACACATCGCTGATGTTTCTTGATAATAACATTTCATTTATTTGAACACTTGGTATTGTGACAACAAGTGAAACAGTTTATGTAGGGAATACTTGTTTGCTACAGTGTAAGATCAAGACTTATTTTCACTAGGTGACACATCGCTGATGTTTCTTGATAATAACATTTTATTTATTTGAACACTTGGTATTGTGACAACGAGTGAAACAGTTTATGTAGGGAATACTTGTTTGCTACAGTGTAAGATCAATACTTATTTTCACTAGGTGACACATCGGTGATGTTTCTTGATAATAACATTTCATTTATTTGAACACTTGGTATTGTGACAACAATTGAAACAGTTTATGTAGGGAATACTTGTTTGCTACAGTGTAAGATCTAGACATATTTTCACTAGGTGACACATCGGTGATGTTTCTTGATAATAACATTTCATCTATTTGAACACTTGGTATTGTGACAACAAGTGAAACAGTTTATGTAGGGAATACTTGTTTGCTACATTGTAAGATCAAGACTTATTTTCACTAGGTGACGATTCTTGATAATAACATTTCATTTATTTGAACACTTGGTATTGTGACAACAAGTGAAACAGTTTATGTAGGGAATACTTGTTTGCTACAGTGTAAGATCTAGACATACTTTCACTAGGTGACACATCGGTGATGTTTCTTGATAATAACATTTCATTTATTTGAACACTTGGTATTGTGACAACACGTGAAACGGTTTATGTAGGGAATAGTTGTTTGCTACAGTGTAAGATCAAGACTTATTTTCACTAGGTGACACATCGGTGATGATTCTTGATAATAACATTTCATTTATTTGAACACTTGGTATTGTGACAACAAGTGAAACAGTTTATGTAGGGAATACTTGTTTGCTACAGTGTAAGATCAAGACTTATTTTCACTAGGTGACGATTCTTGATAATAACATTTCATTTATTTGAACACTTGGTATTGTGACAACAAGTGAAACAGTTTATGTAGGGAATACTTGTTTGCTACAGTGTAAGATCTAGACATACTTTCACTAGGTGACACATCGGTGATGTTTCTTGATAATAACATTTCATTTATTTGAACACTTGGTATTGTGACAACAAGTGAAACAGTTTATGTAGGGAATAGTTGTTTGCTACAGTGTAAGATCAAGACTTATTTTCACTAGGTGACACATCGGTGATGATTCTTGATAATAACATTTCATTTATTTGAACACTTGGTATTGTGACAACAAGTGAAACAGTTTATGTAGGGAATACTTGTTTGCTACAGTGTAAGATCAAGACTTATTTTCATTAGGTGACACATCGCTGATGTTTCTTGATAATAACATTTCATTTATTTGAACACTTGGTATTGTGACAACAAGTGAAACAGTTTATGTAGGGAATACTTGTTTGCTACAGTGTAAGATCAAGACTTATTTTCACTAGGTGACACATCGCTGATGTTTCTTGATAATAACATTTTATTTATTTGAACACTTGGTATTGTGACAACGAGTGAAACAGTTTATGTAGGGAATACTTGTTTGCTACAGTGTAAGATCAATACTTATTTTCACTAGGTGACACATCGGTGATGTTTCTTGATAATAACATTTCATTTATTTGAACACTTGGTATTGTGACAACAATTGAAACAGTTTATGTAGGGAATACTTGTTTGCTACAGTGTAAGATCTAGACATATTTTCACTAGGTGACACATCGGTGATGTTTCTTGATAATAACATTTCATCTATTTGAACACTTGGTATTGTGACAACAAGTGAAACAGTTTATGTAGGGAATACTTGTTTGCTACATTGTAAGATCAAGACTTATTTTCACTAGGTGACGATTCTTGATAATAACATTTCATTTATTTGAACACTTGGTATTGTGACAACAAGTGAAACAGTTTATGTAGGGAATACTTGTTTGCTACAGTGTAAGATCTAGACATACTTTCACTAGGTGACACATCGGTGATGTTTCTTGATAATAACATTTCATTTATTTGAACACTTGGTATTGTGACAACACGTGAAACGGTTTATGTAGGGAATAGTTGTTTGCTACAGTGTAAGATCAAGACTTATTTTCACTAGGTGACACATCGGTGATGATTCTTGATAATAACATTTCATTTATTTGAACACTTGGTATTGTGACAACAAGTGAAACAGTTTATGTAGGGAATACTTGTTTGCTACAGTGTAAGATCAAGACTTATTTTCACTAGGTGACGATTCTTGATAATAACATTTCATTTATTTGAACACTTGGTATTGTGACAACAAGTGAAACAGTTTATGTAGGGAATACTTGTTTGCTACAGTGTAAGATCTAGACATACTTTCACTAGGTGACACATCGGTGATGTTTCTTGATAATAACATTTCATTTATTTGAACACTTGGTATTGTGACAACAAGTGAAACAGTTTATGTAGGGAATAGTTGTTTGCTACAGTGTAAGATCAAGACTTATTTTCACTAGGTGACACATCGGTGATGATTCTTGATAATAACATTTCATTTATTTGAACACTTGGTATTGTGACAACAAGTGAAACAGTTTATGTAGGGAATACTTGTTTGCTACAGTGTAAGATCAAGACTTATTTTCACTAGGTGACGATTCTTGATAATAACATTTCATTTATTTGAACACTTGGTATTGTGACAACAAGTGAAACAGTTTATGTAGGGAATACTTGTTTGCTACAGTGTAAGATCTAGACATACTTTCACTAGGTGACACATCGGTGATGTTTCTTGATAATAACATTTCATTTATTTGAACACTTGGTATTGTGACAACAAGTGAAACAGTTTATGTAGGGAATAGTTGTTTGCTACAGTGTAAGATCAAGACTTATTTTCACTAGGTGACACATCGGTGATGATTCTTGATAATAACATTTCATTTATTTGAACACTTGGTATTGTGACAACAAGTGAAACAGTTTATGTAGGGAATACTTGTTTGCTACAGTGTAAGATCAAGACTTATTTTCACTAGGTGACACATCGCTGATGTTTCTTGATAATAACATTTCATTTATTTGAACACTTGGTATTGTGACAACAAGTGAAACAGTTTATGTAGGGAATACTTGTTTGCTACAGTGTAAGATCTAGACATATTTTCACTAGGTGACACAACGGTGATGTTTCTTGATAATAACATTTCATTTATTGAACACTTGGTATTGTGACAACAAGTGAAACAGTTTATGTAGGGAATACTTGTTTGCTACAGTGTAAGATCAATACTTATTTTAACTAGGTGACACATCGGTGATGTTCCTTGATAATAACATTTCATTCACCTGCAACTTGGTATTGTGTCAAAGACGTGACAAGTCTTTGTAAGCGATACTTGTTTGTTTCGGTGTAAGGTCAAGACTTATTTTCACTACGCGACACATCGGTGATGTTCTTTGATACTATCCTTTCATTCATCTGATCACTTGTTATTATGACAAAAAACGTGACGAGTCTATGTAAGCTAGGTGACCCATCGGTGATTTTCTTTCATAATATCTTTTCATTCATATGTACACTTGGTATTGTTACGAAGTCTATGTAAGCTATACTTGTTTGTTTCGGTGTAAGGTCAAGATTCATAGATTGAATGAATACAACAAGTGTTATTTTAACGAGTGTCCATGGCAGAACGGTTTTGGTGCATCACTTCATAAATGCACTGATTGAAACGGTATTTATTCTATTCCTATCAATGCATACCGAGTGTGATCATTGTGTTATTCTTTAATCTGTCACAGAGAATATTCGTTATTAGTGACGATATCACTGTCCGAGTTATGCCGGATGTAGCTTGATCAGTAAAGTGTTTCGCTTAGGGGGAAATGTGTCATTTCTGCCTTATCGAAAGCTTCAACACTCTTTCATGAATCGCTTAATATAACACTGAAAATATAATTATATTCTTATAAATCATTCAATTTACACACTGTTCTGCAAAGTTTATGTTTGAGCTAGACACATGCTATGTATGCTCAAATGGGACGTTAACAAAAACCAATTCTCGTGACAGATTTTTCAAATAACAGTTGTCGATTATTTTATTTCACAATGTATTAAATACCTTCCTGCTCATGTAATATACTCAACTGTTCTTTGGGATGGGGGAAGGAGTGGAAAATTCCAATAATTCAATAGAAACATGTTATAATAAGTCTATCCGGTCTTATTTACAATAGGGTAAGATTATCCAATATCCAGTGTAGTTTGTATTTCAATCACTGAATTTAATATATTATATAGTTTATTTTCAAACTGTTTTATAGTGAAGCTGTGGGACTAGAACCAATCAAACTACATGTAAAACAAGATCTTACTTATCGTATCGAGGGCTTGGCGTGAAACGGTTGTAACTAAAATTTGTATTTTTTTACCAAGGTTAATCACCTCGCCATAAAGTCTTAATAAGCGTTAAATAATTTTTCTTGGTAAACAATGGAAATTTAGGTGTCATTGCTTGTTCTGAGCAATGGCACCTAAATTTACATTCTTTACAAAGGGGTCAAAATTGCCCCTAAACCAGGGTCTTCAAAATAGGTTTTTAATTACAACTGTTTCACGCCAAGCCCTCGGTATGTCCTAGCTGTTATTGATATATAGCGATCGCATACAATTTATATAGTACACACCATAGACAACATGGAAACGGGACATATGTACGTTTCTAAAATAATTCGATTATTAATTGCAAAGGCAGGTTGGTAACATTGATAAGTAAATACCTTGTCACAACTAACCATAACTTTACCTGTGTCATTTTCACGAAAATGTACAAGACATTACCCCCTCATTAGTAATATTGCTATACATATACATATATGTCATTGAAAACGAGGATAAAAATGCTCATGAATATTCATTGAGAATAAAATGTAAGGGGTGAGTCATAACCATAAAAATAATTTGTACTCGGGGATGTTTTCGCAGGTGCAGCAGACGACTTTCGAAAACATTGAGCAGTTTCTCCTTATGTTTTCAACTTTATTCAATATACTCGTACATGCTTTATTTATGCCACAATGTTTTTAACTCTATTCAATATCTATACTTTCATTATATAGAGTTTTAATATTTTGAAGACGCTTTCAAACTACTGCAGCTGTGTTGTATATGTATGTTGGAAAGTAAACAATAAGGAACAGCTATCACATTTGTGTACAGCCATGTTATGGTTATTTTACTGCTTTCCATTTATTTCCGCGTTGCATGCGTGAACGTAATATAAGCCGTCCCGCGAAAAAAAACCATTATGGCATCTGCGTAATGTATGTATCGACACTGATCATCTTGCGCAGTCCGCGCAGACTGATCCGGATCGACACATTCCGTCTCATGGGGATAGAAGTATAGAGTAATGATTCCTGAAACAGAAAATCCAAAGGAGACGAAAATAGTCTGTACGGTTTAGCCAGCGCGGCATGCTTAGGCTGATCCGGGTCGATACTTTACGCAGAATGTTAGTCTAATCGCGGAACGGGTCATGTGAACCTGAAGTATCCTGCCTAAAACGCGCTGAAGCACTGGTTAATCTCGTTCGTCTCTGATTAAGGTAATAGTAGAGATGCGTCGTGGAAAATCAGGTAGAACTTGCTCAGACTTCTGATACACTCTGACTCATCTACACTTTGAATCTTATAAGCAACTTAAAACGTTATTTATCTCCCCTTATTGCATAGATATACCCACTATGCTTGTATGTATTATTGGTGCTCTTTGACCATAATTGAGCCGTCTAGCGAGAAAACCAACATTGTGGACTCTGCGTAAAATATCGATCCGGATCAGCCTAAGCATGCCGCGCAGGATTACCCTGAAAGAAAATGTTCGCCTCCTGTGAATTTTCTGTTTCAGGAATCATTACTCTATACCTCTATCCCATGAGACGGAATGTGTCGGCCCCGATCAGTCTGCGCGGACTGTGCAGGCTGATCTGGATCGATACATTACGAAAATGCCATAATGTTGGTTTTCTCGCTGGACGGCTCATATTGCACATATTGAAAATACTTGCTTGTGTACCCATTCTAATGATCTGATTGGATGTCAATGTACAGCACGTTCTTACATTTGCTATGACTTATTGGCGAACAATGCAGATCCAGATAAGACTGTGCAGATACGTTTGATCTGGATCTTCATTGGTCGCATATGCTTTACGAGTGATTGTCACAGATCGCTGCTCGCATCAATACTTAAACTGATTTGGAAGAGTGTTCGCGAAACTTCTTAAACCAAAATCTTTAACTAAACTTAAATCTGTACCAAATGAGGTAAACTCTTAGAAAAGTCCATATATTGATTAAAGTGTGCAGCATCTATAATACCAAATGATGCAAACTCTAAAACAAAATCCATATATTAATAAAAGTGTGCAGAATTTATAGAACCGAATGATGCAAAATCTAAGAAAAATATATATATTGATTAAAGTGTGCAGAATCTGTAGGACCAAAAGATGCAAAATCTTAAGAAAAGTCCATATATTGATTAAAGTGTGCAGAATCTATTTACACCTGCATAGTGCATGTAGAACTGTGTAAATGAAACCATATATCGAAACACGATCTAGTTACATCTTTATGGAACTAACACATCATTACGAAATTACGTCATGTTACACTCAAGTCGCCCGTTTGAGAATTTGAAGTTATTGGGAGGAATTATCCCATTGCAAATCTGTTTAGTCGTGCTTTTGTCATACCGCGTTATACAGATGCTTCTAGAATGTTTGTTTAGAATGTTGGTATGGCGACAATGAAGATCATGATCATATTTTACAGCTCCGGACAACTATCTAGATATATATATTACGTGAATGCAAAGCCCGGAAGGTCGGTTATATTGTATGACCCAAATAAGGCTTAAGCCTTCTTAAAGAATTAACGATATGTTTCGTGCCTAAACCCGTAAATATCAGATACTTCTTGAAAGTTCAATTTATGGCTGTTTCCAGGACATAATTATTAATATTAAGTCCTAATTTTCTGAGAACCGTACACTGAATGTAATTACATGTATTATGTGCTCTCTCTAATATTAAGTCCTAATTTTCTGAGAACCGTACACTGAATGTAATTACATGTGCTCTCTCTCTCTCTCTCTCTCTCTCTCTCTCTCTCTCTCTCTCTCTCTCTCTCTCTCTCTCTCTCTCTCTCTCTCTCTCTCTCTCTCTCTCTCTCTCTCTCTCTTTCTCTCTCTCTCTCTCTCTCTCTCTCTCTCTCTCTCTCTCTCTCTCTCTCTCTCTCTCTCTCT